>JAUBNY010000280.1:369767-381755 GCA_032275445.1 Crypturellus soui
CCTCCTCCCAACTTCGTATCATCAGCAAACTTGCTGAGGGAGCACTCTCTGCCTTCATCCAGGTCATTGATGAATAAATTGAACAGGACTGGACCAAGGACTGACCCCTCGGGAAAGAAGTGTAAGAACAGAACAGTTGTATAAGAACAGAACAGCAGTGTAAGAACAGAAGTTTTAAAAGTAGACTTGCTAGGTATTTCAGTGAATTGAAAGTGTGAGGAAAATGGATGGAGAGTTTAACTCAAAATGTACTTAAATGGGGAAAAGAGCGAGAAGTATTTCTTTTAAAGTAACAATTAATACAAGTTATACAAGCCCATAAAATTCTTATTGCGTAAAGCCTTAAATGTGATATTAGCTGGCATACCAGCACTCTATGTTAACTACAGATGACATATTTCAAACTCATTGTCAAGAGACAAGTTAATTTTTTTTGTCATAAAGTTCAAACAGATATATTTTAATAGGGGATTTAGGGGAGGAAAAGGTATTAACGTTCTATCAGTGAACACAAATTAGAGAAGGAGAAGGAATCCTTTCATATTCACATATGATAGAGCAGATTTGTAAAAGTTTCTTATGACACAGAACTTATAGTAATAGGTCTCTAATGTAAAGCTCCCCAGATGATTGCTCCTGATTGTACTCTGTGAATCACTGTATTTCTTTTCGTCCTACTGGAAAGTGGCCAGGCAAAGTGGCAAAAGGTAACATATGAATAAAATTCCAATTCATGTAATCAGATGTGATTAGCAACAGAAATATTTATATTACACTACTTAACAAAAATCAGTTCACAAGTGTAACAGAATTTACATCGTTGACAATAGTTCATGCCTGGGTCAACAAGGCTCAACATAAAAAAAACAAAATGACTACAATAGTACTTTTACAGGCAAAGGTTAGATCAGAGGGCACCAGAAAATGGATATGATTTTGTTTGTTTGTTTGCTTTGGCTTGTCAAAGCATGGAAACATGGAGTTGAGCACTTAGGCAAGGATTCTCAAATATCTAACATCAGATTTAACAGTAACACATTTTGTTTTCAGCAGTTATGATATCTTTTCCATTTTTTTTCCATCTAAATACATATTTGCATGAAACTTGTATTAAAACAACTGCATTTAAGATTTTTACTTTTCCATGAAATTTGCTTTTTGATGGCCAGTAAATTAAACAACTGTTGGTGACCTATGAGCTCAGGCTTGCAGGGTAATGACTTTTGAGGTTTCACTTCTTTTATGGAAGCAGGCTAATGTTTTCCACACTGACAGATTAAAACATCCACAAAATCTAATGGAATAATCAGCTACACTCAATGTTCTTATGGGTCACAAGATGCATAATACTCAGCACTGTCATACTGTTATCCAAAAAAAAAAAAAGGATGAATAGATAAGAATATTGTTTGCCATTGTCAGCTGCAAGAAGCAACTCTTCTCTATTACAGGATTCAAGAGTACTGACTGCAATTGTGGTCTTCTCATTTTGGGAAAGGGTCCAGCCAAATCAATAGAATCACAGAGTGACAGCATAATACCTCCAAGTGTAATCATATCTAGAAAACATTGGTGGGGAAATAGTAAAGACTGAGAAATGTGTAGTCTGGAGAAAAGAATTCAGAGGAAAGAATTTCCAAAGACAGTAATCAGTTCTCCAAATATTTAAGACACTGCATGAAAACTTGAGAAAGACCTTTAGAAAAATCAGACACAATTACTAAGTTTAAGGTTATTTAATGATTTTTTATCAGAAGTTTTAAAGAGCATACTGTGTCATTTATCAGAAATGATGTAGATGTAAGGTACTTAGGTTCAATACCCTTTTTGCCTGCCTTAACACCTATGGAGTTGAATTCTTGTTGTACATTTCTGCTGATATATGGTGATATATGCTGATATACTTAAGCATTGCAAAAATCCACATTTTCAAAGATTTCTGGAATGTTTTAATTTTATCATCTCAGCTATTAAAAACTTGAGCATGTATGTGTCTATTCTGCACTGCAGATCTGAACTGAAAGGCTAAAACCTTTAGGAAGATGTTGCCTTGGACATATGTATTTGGAATGTATTTAAATATATATATGTTAGGTTTTGGGAATAAAAGCTGAAAAAGTAATCTGAATTTGCCTGTGCTCTTAATAGGGAGGACAAAAGACTATGAAGCAAAATCTAAATATGAATGTGTTAATGTGTTGCAGAGTCTACATATGACTTATTAGCTCACTAATGGCTACACAGTTTATTGTTGACCTGTCATTTGAGCAGATCAAGCATATTTTATGTCAGGAAGCTGAACCAGCAAGTTTTGCATTGGTCTGCTTTGACTTTTGTCTTGTTGTTACTTTTTCGAAAAAAAGCCAAAAATATGAGAATGTTTTGAGTCAGAAAAAAATAGATTTTCATAGAATATCAGTGAGAGGAATGAAACTGAAAATGTCAAGATTGGATACTTAGGAACAAAAAGATGTTTTAACTAACTGTGGTCCTGCTCACTCTATCCTTTGCAGGGATAAAAATAGACTGCTTTTCAGCACAAGCTGCAATCAACAAAGTTGGTGCAGTCCAGCCTGATACACAGGAAGGTTCCTTCTGTCACCTGTGAGGCTCAGCAGCCTTTCTCCTCCTCTTTGCAGGCTTCCTCTGAGTGGTAGCATCTGACTCCTAACCTTGATGTACTCTGTCATCTCTGGAGCAAATTTCTCCTTGTTTTCTGTGAAAGAAGCATCTCTGCTAGCTAGAATGGAGCATCATTCAAAGCCTCCTTAACTTGCTGTAACACACAAACCCGTGATGTGCAGATACATCCTGGATGACAGCAACAGTTCAAGATGGTGACTAAATTCAGTTGGAACTCAGAACAACGCAAGTTTTCTCTATAACAAGAGCCCAGTGCAGGCAGCAACAATTATTTTTTTTTCTTAAGCCATGTTGCTTTTTCCAAATTTGTCATGAAGACAAATTTCCAAACACTATTATTTTAAATATAAGGTCATCTAGACTGCATCTGTTTTGGGTTCTCCTTCCTTATATGAGAAAAAGGAACATCAGCAATTATAGAAAGTGGACAACTAAAACCACTTACTACTTCTAGTCAGTGCCTTTTCTCTATTCAGCAGTTACCTTTCAGCTTTGAGAAGAAAGAATTGGATTTGTTGTGCTAGCTTTCCACAGGCAAGTGATAAAAAATTTCTCCACCTTTAAACTTAATATAACATATCCGTTGTCCCAGTGTTTGATCAGAGCTGGAACACTAAACAGAAAAAGATGGCTGAGTTAAACTACAGGAAGATAGAGATTATATAGAGAAATTGTCTTCAGCACTTCAAAGAACTGTCAGCTGTCTGTATTCAGTTCTGTCTGCATTGGGAAAGACATTTATGTCTTGATAAAAAACAAATGTTTTTAAATATGGCCTAGTCAGAAATTCACCAAGTATCAAGCTAGGAAGTAAAATGTTCATGCAGAGATTTATTATTTTCCTAGACATAGTATAAAACTAAGCTTATTTCTATTCTTAGTGGCTTTAAAATGTGAGACATTTCTTATTTTATTTTATTTTTCAGTTCAGATTGTTCAGCAGCTGGGAGTGAGTCACTTGCAAAGAAAGAACCAAGGAGATTATTTTGTAACCATCTTCAGTCTTTCACAGGTCTGTACTGTTGGAGCCTACCATTTGAAAAACAGGGCCTAGATATCTAAAAGTCAGGAAATTCTATTTCAGGTCTTACTGGCTGCCTTCTCCTTCTGCTTTCAACTCCTAATCCATAATTTCATGGTGGATATCAAAACAGCTTTAAAGGAAATACAAAGCAATCTCAGTCAACAGGTGTTCTTAAGGATTGATCTAGCTGTTTTCTGTGATAGCTACAACTGGAAGAGGAAAACAAGGAATAACAAAAATAAAATCTACACATTCATTTCTCTTAATTAAAAAAAAATTACAGATCCTCCAAAGGGGCATGATTGTTATTAAATGCTGGGTGAATTGCATTGGAGCAACTTTTGAGGATCTGGTGGGGATGAGGGTTTTGTTTTCTGCTGAGAAATGTGTCAGGTTTTTTTCTTTCTTTGTTTCTTTCTCTGTAGATAATCAAGGCACTCAGAAGAATGTACTGAATTTTTAAAGTTTTTTTTTTTTTAAAGATTTTTCTAAAGTATATTCTGCATGTAGATTTGGTGTGGTTTTCACATGGAACATGGAATTAATGCTGTTAAATGTGTACTAAGTTCATCTCAGAGGGTATGTAAATATAGACTAGATTTTGTGAAGACTGTCAGGTTCTTTTCTTGAAACACCAGGGTGTATTTCAACATCTGTGTTCTTACTTTCAACCTTATGGTCAATTTCTTTGTGAATTTGGGTCACACTTAAATTGGAAGACACTATGAGTTATGCTGGGATGTTGTCAGGGTTTTTTATTCAATCAAAAAAGCTACTTTCCTATTTGAAAGTTGAAGAAAATGTTAATGGTCCAATTTAGAGGTGAAAGACCACATCAGAGGTGGCAAGATTAGTTGGATGTATTTAAGAAGGTTGTCAGAGAATAAGAATCATTCTGAAAGGTATCTGTTTTAACCTATTGAAGGCCCTTGTTATATGTTTTCACTCTTTGGAATTCAGGATTATTTTTCTTGTTTGAGTTTAGAACATAGGTCTGGGGGAAAAATCCTTTAATACTTATTAATTAATAATATCTTTAAACAAGGGTATGGTTTACTCCTTGGCACATCTATTACAGACCCCTTCTATAGCACCTGTGATACTGGGGTCATAAACCCTGGATAACATGCAGTCATATTGCAATTAATTTCCATTAATTAATATAATTACATTTTTGTGGTTCAAGTCTAGATAATCCAGATAATCCAGATGATGCATATTTGGACAGTTGGACTTTCAGTCTTAAAGTGCACCTAGATCTGGTTTGCTTTCTTCTCTAAAGTAATGCACAGTCCAATCCCATTTAAATCCCACTTGTTATTCTGGTGACGTGTTTCAGCCTATGAAAAGAAATGGCCATTCTTTCAAGATTTTGTTGTTGTTATAAAGTAGAAAGAAATGGAATATGGCTTCTTGGGCTCAGATTGCTCTGGCTCTGCAAATGTTTCATTTTGAGTTTATCTTTCTTGATTCTGGAACTGCAGCATTCTAGATGAAGACTTATTTCAAATGCAAAAAGAGCAGCAGACTCCAGATAGTTACCCAAAGTATCTAATCCTGTATTTAAATTCAGCAGAGCTGCCCCATGATGTAATTTCTCACCAGACACTTTGGTGTTAAGAAGCTATTATAAGAATGTCCCAATATATTAAGTGCAATATGACTGCATTTTTTTTATAAAGAGAAACAAGTATTAACTTATTTGCAGATAATCCTTTTGACAAGATGGGACAGATAAAGGTGCAAATAAAAGACTTATGGCAGCAATCTTTTTCCAGCTTATTCACACCTGTTAGGCTGCTTTACTATAGTTTTAATAACCATGGAATTTTGAATGAATGGTTGCTTTGGCTTATAACTAAGAATGTTGACAAGACACCACCGTATTCTTTTTCTTTAACATTTTCCTACTTAAGGTCTGTCACTTTACCCTAACTATCTGTAGAAAAAACATCTTTCCTTCACCCTCTCTTGTGACTTTGTTTAGATGAAGATTTTATGTGCATGTTTTTTTGAAATACAAAATGTGCAATCCTACTTTCAGTGTTTGACAACCTCTTCAGTGATCATTTTTGAAAAGCATTTACAAACTAATTTACAGAAATGGTACCGTCTGATTAGTCAACATATATCAGCCATGTAAATGGCTCACTGAAAACTGCATGGTTTAGCTCTTCTTTGCCTAATCCCTGAATTAATTCTAACAGTGCCTTCTAACAGTGGCAAACTGATTCACCAACTGCATTTTATGGATTAGCTTAAATATTTGCTGTAGCATTTTCTCTTCTTTTATGCTAAGTGGTGCAATTTTGATTTCAGTTATCACGGAAATGTCCGATGCGCACCTTACTCTTCCAGAGGTCGTTGGATAATGACATCAAAAATATGTATAAGCTTTATGAGTTCCTGTACAATTATTTTGTTGTTGGTGTTTTTTTTTCCTCTGTATCTGTTTGTGCTGTTACTGGTTTCTCTTCACTGGAGTTGTAAGTCATTTGACTTCTTGTGATTCAGTTTCTCTACTGGTGAGGAAACTTCAAGGATCATAAAACTGGGAAGGTTAAGGAAAGTGCTATCACAGAAGACTTCTGTGTACCATCCAACACAAGAGTAAGTATAACAGAAAATGCGGACTAATGGGGCGGAGTTGCTACCTGCACTCTTTCATTTTAAAAATACCAGTGGTAATAAAGTCAGGAAGTTTACATATCCTCAGCAGTTAGAAATCTGTGGGACACATTTAGCTGACAAAACAGAGAAAGGCAAACTACTTGGAAAAAAAAACTGATACTGCATTGCAGTATTTCAAGATACTAGTGTGCTTCAGTGAAATGCTACAAGAAAAATATTGCAGTTTAATGCCAGAATTCCGTTTCATCTATCTGTAGATGAAGAAACTCCTTCTTTCCCAAGGAGTTTTTCGCTGTTGATCCTTTATGTTTCACCACCTAACCTAAAGAGAAGCAATTCTTTAAAAAGGAGAAGTAGTAAAAAGTTTTGATTCTACATAAAAATCAGAATCTTGAAGGTTGGATGTATGTTTCCTATGAGTCACTCTTTTGAATGCACTGAAAGTCATTAAGAGTTTTATTGTTTAAATATGAATTACTTACCACTTAAGAGGGAATTACTTTGAGTTTTCTTGCTATAGTGTACAGCAGCTCTTCTGCTCGGCTCACGGCATCTCTGGCTCCTCACAGGCCCCTCCCTCCGTATGTGGCAGCTTGTCCTCAGAGTTGCCTGCTGCACCAGCTCAGCCTGGCTGGGCTTTCTGCTGCCACAGCTCTCAGCGCACTGCCCTGGTTGAGGGTTGGAACCTCCTACTTCCCCTTTTGGAAGTTTGTTGGGCCAACAGTTTTCCCCCAGTGTTGATTCATCAGTGACTTGCATGAGAAAACTCGCATGAGAAATCAGTGACTCGCATGAGTGCACCCTCAGCAAGTTTGTGGATGACACCAAACTGGGTGCAGTGGTTACCACTCCAGAAAGCTGTTCTGCCATTCAGAGGTTGGGGAGCTGGGCAGAAAGGTACCTCATGAGGTTCAACCAAGACAAGGGCAGGGTCCTGCACCTGGGGAGGAGTAACCCCAGGCACCAGTACAGATTAGGACTTGACCTGCTGGAAAGACAGCTCTGTGGAGAGTGATTTGGGAGTTCTGGCTGGCAAGAAGTTAACCATGAATCAGCAGTGTGCCATTGTGGCCAAGAAGGCCAATGGGATCCTGGCCTGCATTCAGAGGAGTGTTGCCAGCAGGTTGAGGGAGGGGATCCTGCCCCTCTACTCAGCTCTGGTGAGGCTGCACCTGGACTGTTACGCATAGTTCTGGGCTCCTCAGTATAAGAGGGATGTGGTACTTCTAGAAAGGGTCCACATCTGGAAAGCAAAAAGGTCTTGATCTGCAGATCAACTGCAAATCAATTGACTTCTTTTCATATGTTTAGCACATGTACTACCCATGATGTCTCTTGCTTGAATATGCTCATATTATTCAACACTGAAATAGCATAATCTTTTTTTCTCATGTTTGTGCTTCACAGAATTTTTCTTTTTGTGTTGTAGATAGAAATTAATTAGTGTTGTGGGTTTGGTTTGGGTTGCGTTGGGTTCGATTTTTTTTTTTGGGCGGGGAGGGAACAGGGAGGAGAAAGGGCTAGGCTCTGTAGATTTTGAATGTTCTTTCTGAAATGGGCAGACAAAGATTGTTTGAAAATTTGATTACAGCTTACCCTGGTTTGCTTGCTCAGTGCATAGCTAAATACATCTGTATTCTAAAACTAGAAATATGCTTCTATTCACCTTTAAAACTAGATGAGCAGATTTGCAATTGCCTGAACAGTGTCAAAAATTAGTATTCAAGTGTAGGCTTCGGGGCAGAATTCACACTATATAAATCCCTATATTTCAATAGGAAAAAAAATGGAGATTGCGTAGTGATGTACTTTACCCAATTCATCCTTTTCTTCTTTAAAGGAAATGCAGAAAATAAAAAGTTTGAAGTATATGCAGAAATACAGTGCATTAAAAACTGAACACCAAGAAACAAATGATCTATTTTTTTTTTCCAAACTTATCAGTGTTCCCAAATTATTAAACCTAAAGCATGCTTCACCCATTAGTAGACCTCATTTTTTCACAGTTCACCTACACAGCATTCTACGAAGACGCTCTTAAGTAAGTCAGTGGATCATAATATATTTGATTATAAGTGCAGGAGCTCAGCTGAGAATTAAATATCCTTTCAATTTGGAAATACATTATTATAATGACTGGATTGAGGCACACTATGAAGACAGAGGATTCTCGGAAAAGTCACCTTTATGAAGGCAGAAAATAATTGCCTGAGCCCCATTTTCACATTTTTTTTTCTGATGAAACTTCACAGGCTAAGCAGTCTTGTCTTCAGCCACACACTCTTTAGCGCATGTCCCAATGCTTTTTCTGAACGAGTTTATAATATTGTAATTAAGTCAAGAACCACTCAAGCATAAATGAAACTTAGCAATCAGTGATTAAAAATGAAGTGTTACTTGTATGCTTTGGATTCACTTGTATCTTTCTATTCAGTTTAAAAACCCTTCAGAATGAGCAGATAAGTTGAATACCAGTGATGTGCATCATAATCACTGTACCTCTGTGGCTTCATGTGTAGCATGGGCAGTATAGACTGTGAATGAAATGACTGTTCATGCTGTAATACTCATGAAAGACAGAGCCAGTGTTAAAAGTATGTGAGAAGTAGCTTCCCATAGTTAGCATTAAGAAAATGAAAAATCCTCAGTGATAAAATTATTAAAAAGCCTGTCCATTTTGTCTTCTTGAAACAACTAAGAATTATATTAAATAGTCTTTTTTTCCCTTGTTTGGTTTTCAGTGTGATATATTGACATTGTGTACTTGTAAGCTAGCCAATTTGTTTGCACTCCTTAGAATACCTGCCAAGCCAATAACAAATGTTTGCCAAATTGCAATGTTAATCTTTTTAGCTAGTTCACTTATTTACAAGAGAGTCTTGTGAAGTTTAAAACTAGATTTTTCACTGGCCTAACAGAATTGTATAGGCCAAGAGTAGTAAAATCTATTTCTGGGAAAGGAAGTGTGTGAGTTTTTTCTTATAATGTGGGACATCATAAAGGAAAAAAAAGAACCTCCTTTCAGCTGCAGTATTTGTTGCAAAGATGGAAAGTTTCTGTTTCTTTAGTTCATCCATCTTTTGGAAACAAGAAGTTTCCAAAAGATTTCCTATCTACCAGCCTTTCCTCCTGACATCTGTTTCTTCAGACATTCCCGGGACACATTAATTCATTCAGGCGTTCCTGTGTTTAAAAAGAAAAAAAAATAATCAAGCAGTGACAACCATGCACTCATGCAGCTGATCTCTTCTGTCATTGCTGCCAAATGTCCTGTGTCAGCACAGCAACTAATTGTTGTCATCCCTTCTCATGATTTTTTGAGGCACCAACATGAACAGGGACATTACTCTGTTTTCTAATCACTATGCAATGATTGCTTCTGGCTGCCGACAGCTGATATATCATCCTCTGTGCTGTTATACTATATGGATGTTCTCACCAATTGCATCCCTGTCTTCAATGTAGTATGAAGTAATTTGTTGAGGCACTAATGAAAGAGTATCTTAGGCTAGTTAAAAAAAGCTACTGTAATAAAGATATCATCAAGAAACTGTATAATTCTGTCCTTCCTCTGTTTCCATGTATCTCAAGGATATTTAAAGAATATCATTTCATTATTTTTCAGTACAACTCTTGCATGCTTGTTTAGTGAATCCTATCGAGTAGGTAAAGGACCTTCATTACCCAAACTTTTTACCAGTACCTTGATGATATGGACAGAGCAGGGAGCTGCAAAGGAATCTACATTTTCTGTCTTATTATCAGACACCAATCTTTGATATCTGAGTGGATCAAGGATGCAAAAATTTATAGCAATATTTGACCTGGAATACGTCTTGATAATGGTTATTGTACAGTATATTTCTCTGCCTCAGTGAAATTTTCCCAACTATTTGACAGTTCAGTGCTCCTTCTGTCTCATTGATTTCAAATTTAACACAGTGATACAGAGGTATTCTTTTCCTTTGTTACCTACTTGTGTAGTGTCGAATACAGAAGAAGCCACAAGAGGATCCTAAGTTTTATAATAATACAAATGCATTAGAACAGAGGGTTGTGTCTGGGTCAAAATCCTGCTATTTGTGCCATCATGTATGCAATTTTCTTTATATTCAGTATAAGCAATAAATACATACACATGGAAAAAGACGGGGTAATGAAATAGTTTCCTACCATCAGAAAAAGTGCACAGCTACATGGGTGGAGTATTACCTCCATTATATAGGCAAGGTTTTTAACACTCAGTATAGTGCTGTTTGTAAATTACTGAAAGAGTCAAAAGGAGAATAAGTATTTTTTGATATTCCAGTCCCTTGTACCAGGAAATTTTGCTGCACAATATGTATCAACTTAATGATGGCTCAGTGTAATTACATTTTTCTGATTCCACACATTCTTCACATCAGTCTTTTTTTAATTTACAAGAGGAATCTGTAAGTTTTTTTTTTTTTTTCATTTGTTAGTAGTGACTCTAGTTTTGGATGGATATTTTTCTGTTGCTTGGGAATTCTTCAAAGGTCATTGTTACACAGTTTTTTTAAACATATCTTATGCAAAGGGAGGCTTTTTTCCACCAACCAGCTTGGATGGTTGGTGGCAACTTATTATTATTATTATTATTATTATTATTATTATTATTATTATTATTATTATTTCCTTTTCTGCTCTTTAGGGAAACAGATTACCTGTCACTGATTCATTTAGTGAGAGTGTGCATGGGAGTTTGTATTTCTAGTAATGAGAACCACCAACTTCCAGCTGCTTTAGTGCTCAGTATCACAGAGCTACTGTAAATAGAGCTTACCAGCTAATGAGTTTGCAGCTGCTTTACACCACTGTGACAAATGACAGCAGTTGGTGCATAAAAGGGAATCTGTCCCACCTTCTTTTATGCACGGTATTTGAGAGGTCTTAAAAATCAGCTGTTGTCCTCTCTCGTGGGCTGGTGAATAAGACAATTCAAGCTAGTCTCTGAATGTTAAGATGGGATATTGGAAACCTGTGTGTAAATATGCAGCTACAGCTGCATATTTATAGTGGCCCCAAAAGTTACATCTATGATGATAAACTTTCACTGATGATAAACTTTCTCTTTTTAATAGTGACGTCATCAAAGCAGAGAGTTTAGATAGGTCAGAGTCAATAAGCTGAGAATGATATTTTCTGGCAGGTTTTTCTACTTGGCTAATAAGAGAACTTTTGCTTCTGGTTCCAGAAGCAGTTACATTTGTTAAAAAAAAAAAAATCAAACCAAAGTTTCAGACTCTTGTAACAGTTTATCTTGCCAATAGATGAATATCTGTGTCCAATAAAAAAAGGAAACATTTGAGGCACTTAAGAGAAGACTGCAGGTTGGTGGCAGGTGCTGAATTCCTCTGAAAATAATACAAAGCCTAGTTTATAATATTCTGTAAACAAACGTAGCTATCTCACAGCTTAAATAATTATCCAAAGCACATATGGGCTTTGCTTTCAGGACCTAATTTTATCACTATGCTTTTGAGATGTAACACGAAAAAATACAGAATTCAACTACCTCTAACAAGAAACAAGAGCAGATGAAATCAAAGTCAAAACTGTAGGGAGATATGGAATTAGGTACAGGAGGGTTTGGGGAAGAAAATGTATGTTTGGTGTAAAACAAGCATGTACATAGGGGGTATTGGTGACCTCCTGGTGACCCTGCTCTT
>JAUBNY010000280.1:381855-403143 GCA_032275445.1 Crypturellus soui
GACCTGTGAGGGCGGCTGGCCTATCGCATTCTCCTCACCTGACCATCTGGACGCGGGACCCTGAGCGAGGAGGTGCCACTATTGTTGCCTCCCCCAGCGACATGGCATCCGGGCCCGTAGAGCGAGCATCCCAGTGCGGTCGACCCGCGGCAACCAGAGGACCGGGACGAGGCACGTGTGCGACCGGCCTCACAAAACTATACTTCAGAAGTGCTCGCTTAGCCTCTGCTCACAGAGTACATCCCTGTCTGATGACAGTATTCTCTGGGTGTTCAGAGTTCATCTTCCAAGCACATACAGAAGAAGGGGCTCTGAGAAGTTCTTCTTATCCCTCCTGAAGTCGGACTGCTATTTGGTAGTCAGATGGCCCTTTTTATTGCTGTTGATTTATCTGAGATCATTGATGGTCCTCATCTGACACATGATATTAAGAGGAAATTTTTCTCATAGTAATAGTATTGGACCTGTGACAAAAAGCAGTGGATATATGTAGTTGAAGGCTTTTTTTTTTTCCAAAATTTTTTTAGTTATCTTACCTAATTCTTTACGGAATAGTTGGGGTGGAAGGCTCTCCTGTCTGAGGCACATTGAAATTGTACCACTGTATAACCAGAGTATAGTGTTTGTATTTACTGCTACAGTTCTCAAGATCCAGGTTTGAAGGAAAATTATTGTGACATGAAAAAAGCGTGAGAACCCCATGAGAAGAAGGGTGTGAGGTATGGCATATGCAGAATGGAGAGGCTGTTTATGATGGTTTATAAAGTCTACCAAATTCAAAGTCCAAAAGAGTATTTTTGCTACTCTAAATACCCAGAGATCACAGTGGAATTCACCATCAGAAAAAGAGAAAGATAGCTGAGCAAAAAGACAATGTTAACATCATAACAGGTAACAGGTAAGTGAGAATAAACAAATGCTAAAAAACAGAAGACATTTTCTGATCATCTAAATAGTGAAGATTTTGGGACGTCTCCTGGAAGGAATAGTTGGATACTAAACAGTTTTAAGAAGTTTAATTTCTTTGTTTGCCTGCAAGAGCATCTGAATGAAATACAGAGACTACTTGAGAATTTGAGAAAGGTCTTATTTAGATGGAAAACAAATATTTCATGAAAAGCTTCTGGCTTAACTGGAATAGCAAGAAGCTTGGTGCAAGTAACCCCTACCCAGAGGCCCATTTTAATGCAAAAAAAAATAGAACATCTTTCTGATGTTCTCTGCACATATACAATATATAAAAGACCTTATTAAAGTTGCAGTCCAGCCTTTAGAACATGCCACGACCAAGTTTGCTTGCACAATCTTAATGTGGACTTTCGTACCTCTAATGTATTGTACAATATTAAACAGGTTTTAATTATATGGTCATGTACTATTTTTTCCACAGGAACCCTGCCTGATCCTGGACATAGGATTGAAGGAGCTGACTTAACTGAACAGCTGTTCAGTATGTGGTCCCATGCTCCTGCTCAAAACCTATGAATAAAGCTTTATTAATTTATTTGTGTGGGGGTGATTATGTCTTACAATAATATTTTAATAGTTTTAGTGAATTTTTAGTGAAGTTTTAGTCTTCACTAGTTTGAGGTGTTTTGTATTTTGAACCAGATCTTAGATGGAGTGAACTGAGACACAAAGATACTAAAGAAAATCAGGTACAAATATTTTGTGTAACAAATCTTAGGTATTTCAGGATTCAAATATACATTAATTTTGAGTGATTAAGTGACCCCAACTTGTCTGCATTGCTACTCTACTGCTAATCTCCATTACAGGCTTTGTCCTGCAATTTCCATGGAGGCAGCTCATTTCTTTTCTGGAGTTGTGGTCTAGCATGGCTGGCCAGCCTTCTTCAGTTTATATTTACTGTTACTTTTTCAGCTTTACCTGTTTCATCTGCTCATCTCAGTTCACCCTACTGATTCCAAGATCAGATCTTTTTGTTCAGTCGTTTATTTTGCTCCTACCTCCCAGTTTGTCACATTTTCTTTTCTCAGAAAAAAAAAAAGTCTCTTCTGATGTCTTCCCATGTTTTAACTGCTGGTTTCTATAAAATCTGTGATTGATAGGCTTGCTCCCTCAGTGCCCATTTACAACAGGGCCCCATCCATGATTCTGTAAGGAAATTCTGCTTTCATTCCCATAACCCTGGATTGGAACACATTTATGGACTCAGGGATTATAAGGCGTGTGTGGTCTAGTTAGGAGACAAGAAAAGTTAAGGAGAAAATCTTAGTGTCATTTCTTTGCCAAAATAAAAAAGTCTTTTTCACTCCCTTGCACAAACTGAGAATTTTTGAGAGCTTTTAACATCACCAAGTAGGCTTATGCTCACAATTTGACCAAAACATCTCAAACACAGTTGCCTGTCCTCCGCAAATATGTTTGCTATCTGTGGAAGAGTTGCTTTTTCCGTAACTTAATTTTTGGAAGTATTTAGAGTAGGATAATTCTAGTCAGTAGGCCCTGGGATTATACATTGCTTTTCTTTTCAGAAAGAGATGCATAGAGTCTTACTGCCTGCAGCGGCAAAACAGGAATTATGGATGGGGTTCTTGTAGTTTATTTAAGCATTAATAATATTCCTCTCTAAGCCTCCATTTTAGATTTTTTTTTTAATGTAGACTATGACAGTTCAAGGAAATTAATTCTGAGGCAGACGCCCAGCAAGAAACATTTAAATGCAAGTAGTTAAAATTGGGCAATATTATGCAGCTGAAAACTGTGGATATAACAGGAGATTTGACAACTTTATAATCATAGGTGATATAATATTCCTGTAAATGAGCAGTCCATTTCTTAAGAGCTTTTGTTTGTTTACTTTTAGAAAAATAAATAAACATCATCACCCCTGACTCTGTTAGTCTTTCTTTCTTTTTTTCCTTTTCACAGTTTTACTGTTATTCTATATGTAGTGTATCTTACTGCATATTACCAATTGAAAAAATCTCAAAGGGATATTATTATGAGGGCCCTTATGTAAATTAATCAAAATACTGCTAAAGGACTCCAACGTACTAATAAGTAAATAACTTGAAAATTAATCAAGTTGATTTTATTCACATGAATAAATATTAAATGACTAGTGCATTGAATAGCGATTTGGAAATTCCAGTGAATGAGGATTTAAAAGATGTTTTCTGTTAGGAGAAAGTGCAGAGTTATCCAACTGTTTCTTAGTATCACGTGACACAGTATTTTAGACATTTAGGTGAACTGTTCCTAAGGCTAAGTTGAAAGAAAGATGTCTTTCCCTTACATGATGTACAATGATGTACAATGTACAATTTGTACAATGATTTGGTAGAAAAGTAATGGAAACTAATGGAAATATTGTGAAGAATCTAGAGAGGAAGTTTTTGCCTCATAAGTGATTTTCAGTAAGATTTCATCTTGTTAGATATCAAAGCCACTGCATTCCTATTGGTTTCAGACAAAGTAGAAACTGGCATTGGGATTCAGTTAACCTAATGTTAGGGATTCACAATGAAAGCATTCGAGTCCATTTTCTGAGATACCTCTAATAGCCAGTGGGAAGAGTTACCTGTATCTGAGGTGCAATGCCAATGCCCCATACTTGAGGGTGGAAAGGTCCTTCAGAGGTCATCTCATTCTAATCCTTCCTGAGAGCAGGTCTCATTAATCAGGTTACTCAAAGCTGTGTCCAGCCAAGCTGAACACCTCATAGAGCTCCAAAGTGCCTCTTGATAGTCTTTGGGTTACCTCTGGCCAAATCACTGGTGCCCTCATGGAAAAGCATCAAGAACTAATAGTCTAGAGGGTCAGATAGATAAACTTTTGCAGTCCCTCTACAACGTCCTAGAACTGGGCACTGACAACTTTCCTCCTGTGTTGACAAAAGCTGTCCTGACACTCACCCTCCCTCTTCTCAGCAACCATAGCTTCCTTCCTTGAACTGCTATGTCCTCCAACAAATGTCTGTGTCACTGTGCGTGCCCCTCTCTCAGGACCAGTCCCACGGCCAGTGGCTGCTACACTTGGAGCGCTTGGATTGGATGAGCCGATACACCTTACATCTCTATCTCTTCTTTATGTGAAATGTTCTTCTGGGGCTTGCAAGTGTGTCTCAGGACTGACATGAGGCATTTGTTTTCACGGAGTAACAGCTGGACATTGTAGCATTTGGCTGGAGAGTATCTCCAAGGTGCTGAAAGCCCTTGGTTTCCGTATTCAAGCAGTTGGTTCAAGCCCTTGTTCTTCTTTGAAAATTCCTGCCTCAGCATTCAATGAAGTTCCCTCACATATTTTAATTGCTCTTAATTCATTCTCTATAGAACATGCCTTGGTTTTCTTCTGAAGAGTGAAGTAAACCAATTTCTGTTGAAGTATATTTTCCCATTCAGTTCCTATTAACTTACCATTCTAAAGAGTAAAATCTTAAACTCACATTTCATGTAATATACCACATATTATGTGCTAGGAGGCTATGGGATTATCAAAGATTATTTCTCCCCAGGTGCAGGATTTGGACTTGTTGAATTTCATGAGGTTTCTCATCGCCCAGTTGTCCAGTCTGTCCAGGTCCCTCTGGATGACAGTGCAGCCCTCTGGCGTGTCAGCTACTCCTCCCAGCTTCGTATCATCATCAAACTTGCTGAGGGAGCACTCTGTGCCTTCATCCAGGTCATTGATGAATAAATTGAACAGCACTGAACAAAAAGGCCAATCAACTGTTGGTAATTTGGACAGAGCTGGGGACATATGTGGCCAGTTATTGTTGATTTGCCTGTTAGAAAGCTGAAAGCACATTTTGCTTCCTTTATGCTTCCTAGGCTTCTCTGTGCAAGGCTTTGAGTGAGGGATAATGCTGATGTCAGTGGTGTCCTTACTGTCTTTGCTTGAGGCAAACGAAAGAAAAGCACAGTAGCTCCTTGAGTGGTTCTCAGAGAGACCTGCAGTGAAAAAATGATGGGTTTTGGGCTTAGTTTCTTCTGGATTTTTTGGAGCTATGTTTGGTAGGGACATTTGATCAAGGAATCTTACTACACTTGCTGTCTTTTATCGTTACAACTGTGGTTTGAAATAAATCCTGGACTGTGTACACAGTAGATGTAAGGAACCTTAGCAACATTATTTTTTTTTCCCCTGACCTCACTGATATGGCAATAGAGAAGAGTCAGAGGACAGAAAGAATCCTACACAAATACTGAGAAAAGTCAGGAAGTATAATTTTCAATTAAAAAATTAATTAATTTTTATTCTAAATTCAGAAAGATTGTAATCCCTTTCCTCTTGCATTCAGCTCTGAGAGGGAGTAGAGGAGACAGAATCATAGCAGAGATTTAATTTGTAGGTTAAATAAAACCCAGAAATGTATCAAATGCTCTTTTATTTACTTATTTATTTTTCCCTGGTGAGTAAGTTTAAATAAAAAAATCTGGTCAGTGAAGAAAGGAGAGCTACCCTACAGCTGACATCATATTTATAATAGTGCATGCCTTTCAATGATGTCTTGACAAATATTATTCTGTGGATTACGGAGACCAATATGATACACCTTTCACCCCACCCTTCTCTCCTCTTGCCCCCTTCCAAGCACAAAAAGCGGTTGTTCTGGTAATAACAGATAATCAGGAATGAAAATATGATCATTTTGAAGTGCTATCACGGTTCCAAGTATTGAGTGTGAAGATAAGGACTTGAGTTGACTAAAATAGCAATTAGTCTAGTAAATTATAGGAACAGCAACAGATGCACATAGATCACAGACTAGAATATGTAATGGTTCCTGAAAATTCAAGAATACCTAATGTCAGAAGATTGCAATGAATAAGCAATACATGGTTTGGATACGCTGAGATTATTTAATCAGGAAAGCAATGAGAAGATGCACTTTACAAAATTAGATAAAACGTTATTGTATTATTTATCACAATCTCCATAGTTCAAAGAATTTAATATTTTATTACTGAAATATATACATTAAACATTAAAAAGCAATATTAAAAAAGATATATAGACCTATTCTAATTAATAGGTTGATAGAGTACATTATAAAATGCTTTCAAGGAAACCGTTATCTACCGCATCTATGAAATTAGTCCATAGACTATGAAAAATGTACACCTACCATCTCCACAGCCTACTTCGAGGTGCGGTGATGTATTTCATGTCAAAAGCTACTTTTGAGTGTTTCCTTATGCTGAAGTATATTCCAAGGGCTCAAGTAAAAATTGTGTCAAAGAATCATTTAAGAACACTTCTGTAAGCTGTTCGGACTTTTTGGATCATTGTACTTTAGCTGCAGTGTTGAGAATTTGAACTCCTATTCACTACCTCACAAAGCATCATGACCGTCTAGAAGCATTTATCCTTTCTCATGCAACCTTATTTAAAACTAACTACAGCGATTTCTTATCTAGCATTGAAAATACAAAAGAAACTAACTCACAAGAGCATACATGTGAAGGGCAGAAGAAAAGAAAAACTGAAATATATTAAAATTAACATGTGTCTACAGAATTAAAAATCAACTTTTATTTCATATTATTTGGAGATAAAATACTTCTCAGACTGAATATTAATTTTGAATATTTTGGGGTACAGGATCAGAAACCTTTTTACCTTTAGTGCTGTCACATCTCAAAGGTTATTTCAGATTCATCTAAAAAAACAGATGTCCCCACAGTAAGAAGTTCGTGGTAAAACCTTCTGGAAATTGGTCCAATGTATTATTTACTACTACTTTGCAAATTTGCTCATAAAAATGTCTGTAGTATCCTGCTATTGCATTATGAAAAACATGAAATGGTTTAAAAAGATGGTGTTCTTTGTCTTGAATGCATTAAACAGCTAATTTTAAGTAATAAGTACTAACTGAACAAGATTCAGTTTGCATGTAGTTTTCTAAGCAAATTGAGATGCGATGACTAGGCAATAAGTATAGGGTGAATAGGGTGAGAGTTAGAATAGAGGCCAACATTTTACATGGATTCTGTGTCAGAAGGGTCACAAAAGCAAAAATCCTGAGAAGCAGAGGACAGAACAGTTGATACTGCAAGCAGTTGCTTAAAATGATATGTAAAACTTAAAAATGTTCACTTACTATACAACTGACTATAGGAATTTGGAAAATCTTACATTGTGGGTAGAAGCTCTAATATCAGGGAGAAAAAAACCTGAAAGGATAGAGCTTGGTATGCCCAATTTGTGACTCTACAGTGCGTACCCCTAGTTAACTATGAGTTTTTTAGACTGTACTCCAGTACTGAACTGGAGAGAGCCCTTTTTTTTTTTTTTTTTTTTTTTTTTTAAGGGAAATGATGAAAATATTTGACCAAATCATCAGTTTTGACAAATCGGCAAATCAGATTACTCAAATGCTTTGCCAGTGTCTTGAAGGTGAAAGACTTGGTATGGATGGTCTTGCATATACCACGCTTTCAGCCTTTCAAATTTCTAAGGCTCAAAGAACCCCAAGAGCTTCTGTTATTTTATGGAAAGAGAAGATGCAGAGAAAATGTGGAATAGATAGATTCACAAGCCTTCACATTCAAAAGAAGCCTGTTACAATTTCTTCATAAACCCGAAACATAAGTTTGAGTGGCAGATTAAATGATCTATATGGGGAAACCCACTGAATGATGATCTGGAAATTTTCATGTTTCTATATTTATGGAAAGAAAAAAAAAAAAAAAAGGAATTTCAGCCAGGAATTTCAGCCAGAAACATGGGTTATACTGGATTAAAATCTGACTGTTCAGTTTTTCTAAAATATGATAATATTTAAAGGTGAGATAGGAAATCAATTTAAAGGGATCTGTAATTAAGTCTCTGAATATTGCATATAATAAACATGTCATATATGGGAAATACTCTCTCTAAACAGATTTCTTACAGAAATATACACATGTAAAGTGGCTATTAAAATATTCCAAAAACAAAGTTAGGAAGATATGTGTGTATGTTTTGAGCTACCTAGAATATGAGTGCTTAACAGGGCTTAAGTTTTTGATGACTCGTTTTAATCATAATGATAAATTCTGCCTACTCCATTATTTTTTTCTCATTTCTGCTCATTTTCACTACAATGTTCACTGTGAAATCTCTTATCGCTCAATCCCCTGCTGTGGGGAGATTATAAAGGGGTTTTAGGGTCCCCATTCGGATGAATTGTGCCCTTTGGATGACCCAGAACTAAGCATGTGCACTCCACAATTGTACAGGGGGGTCCAGGCGACCCCTGTATGAACTCTGGACCCCGCGCCTGTGCAGTCAGGCCTGTTGGCCTGACTGCACGGGCTCTGGAAGGGTCCGGAAGATTCTCGAACCCCAAAGGTGGGGGCCAGGTGCTCCACAGGTAGGGGCCAGGAGCTGCTTGCCGCTCCTGGCTGGCCGCCTGCCCACCAACACCAACCTACCAATCCTTATCCGCTCCTACCTTTCACCGCCCAATCTCCTCCCATTCTCCTCCCACTCTCCTCCCCATCCTAACCTATATAAACCCATGTCACCAATGAATAAAGTTCCTGGTTCTCGCTTCTTGGTTCCTGGTTCCAGTTCTTCTTGGTCCGAACATCCGGTTTCACCGTAGCCTTTATAAGGCTGTTTACGGGTAGTGCAGAGTCCTCCAGCCAGGGGCCTGCTGGCAACCTGTCCTGAGCTACTGAGAGCGGCTTCCCGGTTATCACCTGGTTCCAGCCAGTCTCCGGTGGAGCCTCTCCGGGAAGGGTAAGGGGTTGTCTCCCCCCGAGAGGGTTGGTGGGAGGAATAAAGCAAGTGGGAAAGGTCATTGGTTTCCCTCAGGGGTAAAAAGTACCCGTAGCCTCTGGGGACCCTCCCCTGGCACCCTCGGGGTTGGGGGGTACCACAACAAGGGGGGCTTGGGGCCTCCGGCACCCTATCACGTCACAGGTGGGAGGGGGACGCCCCAAACTCTGTGGGTCCCAGCGCCCTCCTCACACCGGGTTGAGGGGGGAGCTCGCACGCGCGGTTTGGTCGTTCGAGCAACATGCATCGCGAGACACTTATACATCTGGCTGCGCAACGTGGCGTGTGCGGCAACACCCTGCAAAAATACAAGGTAAATCTTCCTTTTCGGAAGATGGAAATTTCCCCAGAATTTTCCCTTAGAAACAAAAAAAACAGAGAGAGCTGGGTTCATTTTAGCGCCAAGATAACATGTTCTAATTCCTTCTGTGCTTGTAGAATGAAACATCAATAGCTGCCTCTTTTGCAGCTCTTGGGGAGGAGGAATCCTATAGCTTGGAGGACCATATTGAGAATATCATCTCATGTCATACATATCATTTCAGTGCTTGAAATGTGTGGAAAGCGCATGCTAAAGGTGTGAGGCATCTAAAAGAATAAGCACTACAGCCTTGCATGCTCAGATAATGAGGTAGTCAGCATCCACATCTGTAGAAGTGGAGAGCAAAGTATTAGTTTGCAAGCAAGGAAACTAAGCTTCATGAAATGGTTTTGTTCAAGTTGAGAGAGGGAGGCAGAGCGGTTCAGGGCCCTTGTGAGACCAAACATCTACCAAATTAGCTATATGTATATATATGTTTAGATATCCAAGGTGAGTGAATGTGAAGAGGTATATGATGGTGTTTGTACGTGAACAATCTCCTGCAGCTGGAGAAGGGCGTATTTGTTGTGGCAGCTGAAGTGCAGGAAATGGATATGCTGAAAAAGGTGATTCAGTGAGTATCTTATTGGACTAAGCTTAAATTGAGATGGAGAGCATGTGCTGTGTAAATAGAGTTTTTCTTTTCAGACTATTACTATAACGTGTAGAAGAAATATGCCCCATAACATGGTTTTGCAGCTATTCCCTGATCTTTGTCCTCCCTATTGTGAGGACATTAATGCTGCCATGTATGTTTCTTTATGATAAATCAGAGACAAATTAAAATTGCATTTAGCTTGCATCTTGAAATTTCCTCATGTGCCTTCCTCAGAGTTGCATTTAATAAATTTTGGTTAATAAGTCTCCTTAGTAGCTCCAGACATAGGCACATTTCCTTTACAATGAAATTTGTCTGCCACTTAAGCTTTTTTTTTTTTTTTTTTTTTTTTCCTTCTAAATAGGATTATCACCCTGACCTCTCTCTATATATTTTTATATGGTCATCTCATAGCATAAAGAAGGAGCCTGGGGATGCACGGATTTAGTTAACTTCTTACTTGGCTCTAGGTTGTTGCAAGTCACGATTAACATGCCTAAGACTTGTGTTGGTATTTTGTCACTGCATCATGAAAAAATGTTACTACTGATAATATAGGTCAAAAGCATGGTGTTTACTTTTCACTAGCTGTTGTAATAGTTAGTGTTGTTTAGATGAGTACCTAGTCTATTAACTTTCTGCAATATTATTCACTTGTTTATTAAGGCCCAAGATTAAAATATTTTAATTATTCATTAGCAATTAGTCAAATGTAGAGTACACTGCCTCATGACAGTAACTTACATGTCTATGTAGAATTATGGAGGTCAGTTTCACAAAACCAAAATCACAGAATTTTCCAGCCCTACTAAAGTTTACTGCTCCTCTGCATCACAATATCTCAAGGTGATTAACAAGAACATTTGAACTGAACATTAATCTTCTTTGCAGAATAGGTTATTAGTCTCATCCAGTGAATGAGGGAAAACTAAATTCTGGAATTATGTAGAAAATCAAGAGCCTTTATTAACTAAAGAAATTAAGAACAAATGATATGAATACTAAAATAATTAGTTACATTCATTTCTCAAAGTGGTATGTTGAAAGTAGAACACACTGATGTTAACTAGAGTAGCGTTAAATAGCTAATGCAAAGCTAGCTTGACCTTATTTATCTGTCAGTGTGGCTGACAGTTCCCTATCCAACTGGTGTTCTGTCTGACCTAGTTATACCAAAGAATACAATCATTATTATTACCGTGTTCTTCTCCAAGGTCTTCTGCACACAAAATAATAGACATAAAAAGAAAACTAGGAAAACTTTCTTATGTTTTGCAAAGATAGTTCCTTCAGAGTGTACTTGCCCTGAATATCAGAGGCAAAGCTATCTTCTAGAGACACAGAAAGGGAAAGAACACTGGCCTGAAAATGGACAATGCAAGAAAACTTATCACCCCTTTTCTCACACTTGAAAAGGGAAAAAAATCCAAAGGTAAGCAGAACATATGGTTAATGAGAAAAGTTTGTGGACTTTAACTAGGAGATCTTTCACAAAAATCTGTTCCTGCATCTGGAAATGATATCAAACGTCCATTAATAAATGAAAAATACTCCCAGACAAATCTTTATCATGTTGATTGTTTTCTTACTTGATTTTATGCTCATCCATACGGTTGACAGGCGGGAACAGCAAGCATTTTGTTTCTTTCATATTATAGACTATATTTTAATTTATTATTAGCTTATAGAAGATAATTTCCTACTTGATCATGTGAATTACAAATCTTGTGAATAATATTTTATTTGATAATTCCCTCTTACAATCTTTCTGTTTTTTAAACATGAATTGTATTCACAATTTAAACTGTTGGTTGATAGTGTCTACCAGAAAATGTAATCTTGGGTAGAGAACTCTTTGTTGCCAGACACGTGAATACTGTCTCTCTTGACGCAGGGCTACCTGGTAATTCATGAAAACTAAGACAGGAAGAGACAGAATTGAATGACTTGAAAAATGTTAGATATAATAAAATCTATGTAAGCTTCTTGTAATTACTGGAGTATTAAATAGCTTTAAGGGTTGTACCATGTGATAGCTTTCTAACATTAGTCACATTTGACACTCATTTGCATTTAGAGGGAGTTAAAAATCTTCCATTTTGTTGAACAGAAGATTGGCTTTTTGCAACAGCTAAGGAGATATAAAGTCCACCTGCAGATGTTTACCAAGTTTTGGTGGGGTGTCTGAGCTCAAGATATCTAGTTTTGAAGTATACTGCATCATTTTAGCTTTAATAACAAGAATATTAGTACTATTTTTTGGTACTGTACTTTGTGATGATGTTTGGCATTCAAAAATTAATCCTTACTTGTGATTATTGTAGGTTTTTTGTTTGTTTTTGTTTGTTTGTTTTTGTTTACACCTGTGTTGGTTCTCTAAGAAGATTTTAGACAGAGCATTCCAAGCAGCTTTGCGGTATTTTTTGTTTCATATCTGCTGCAAACATCTAAGCAAACACCTATGTTCTCAGGCAACTCCTTAATATATTTTTAGAGGACAATGAATAACACCTGAAAATCTAAAATCTGTATTGTTCACAGAGACAATGCACAATCTAAGGAAAGGATTGATTAATACAGAAGAAAGTTATGAAATTGTTAAACGATGATCTTTGTTTTAGAAGCAGATTAGAGACTTGATCTTTCTCCAGATACTGAAAATTCCAAGTAGATTATGGCAAAGGAAAAAAACAATAGTGCTTGTAAGTCAGTCAGTGCTTTCCCAAAGCAACATGGCACAAAATCCTGTTCCATGTGCTGAATTTTAGCCTGCCATCTTGTATACCAGGCCTTTAACTTCTAGTACTTTGTTTTTTCTCGGAAGAGCAAGGCCTCTGAGCCAAAGAAAAACAAAATGTGAATATTTTGGGTAAGACATCTTATTTCATAAAGTAACTTTCAGTTTTTAAAAAATGAATACCCATACTGTCTTAAATATTAAAGATACAAACATTACTCTCTTCCTTTTGATTTTTGTGATTCATAGAGCAACTTATTCACCATTATTTACATTAGAATAACATTGGTAAGGTTCTGGAAAAGAGAAAATAATTTGACTGGTGATGCACAGTTTGAACTTGCAAGTTCAAAGCAAAGTGAGGGTCTGTCTTAAATTATTTTTCAGTATAACTGATGTACTTTAGCATATGAATATAGCATATAGATACTGGAAAACATATAGCATACTGCATGCTCAATCTATACTGTTTATTTAATTAGATTTCTACACTGCACATCTATAGTTACCTAATTCAAATCATATATATTGATATCTCTTAAAAATATATTCCTATTGATTTGACAAGTTCCTTGCTGCTGTAAGGTTTATATGACCATGTTCTTATGCCTTGTGATTAATGTCTCAGCCTTTATTAGTTTATGAAACCTGTTCTCTTATTTCTCAATTCTGTGTTGTGAGATAGTACGATAGAGCCGTATCATAAATAACCATACCAACTTGCGAAATACAAAGAACATTATCTGTTAAAACTTGCCTTGTCAAATGGACACTTGCTGTGTCATCAAAAGTCAGTCTGTTAAGATAGAAGGTCTTTCTAGTAATGAATGTTAAAAAATGCAACTCAAACCCAGTTAGATTGTAACTTAAGTCATGGGAGTGTGGGAGTTGTTTAAAAATGGTAGGCCCTCAATTATGTAGCTATGTACTGTATTCCTTTGGGTTTAAAACTGACTACTGCAACCCAGCATGCTCCTGATTCAGGCTGCATCTACTAAGCAGCAGATCATATAAAATCCAAAAACTCCCCCCCCCTTTTTTTTTTTTTTTTTAACTACTCTATTGTACCCTATTTTCTAGTGCTTCTAAATCTTCTTTCATGAGTCACACTTCTGTCACACTTGGCATCCTTTTATATGTGCTGAGTGTTTTTCTTATTTTTGCATTGTTGCTGTTTTTTCTGAAGTTTTGTTTTCCAGCAAATGGAAATCTTATCGTGTTGGGGGTTAAGAAGGATAGGAATCATAGGCCCCATAGAGATCTATGGGTGAACTCTGTTTGACATCGTAACAGAGTATGCGCAGTAGGTGCCTGTACAGGGGGGTACCTGTGCCCCCTGTGCGACCCCTATGGGCCTACAGGCCTGCAGGCCTGACTGCCCAGGGTCCAGCACCTTCGAGAAGGTCTGGGTAAACCCATGTCTTTACTTAATAAAGGTTCCTCGTTCCTGGTCTTTGGTGTCTGTGGTTGTGTTACTTTGTGTCAGCGAGGCTGACTGACCAGGCCCTCAGCTCCGCCTCATACTGGGTCTAAGTGAGCTGTACGAGGGAGAGGGTGTAGTGCACCTTAGGGTCGCGACCTATTGGGGTAGTCAGACTACCTGAGGTGGAGAAGAAAGAAGACCTGCAGTTGACTTCCCCTCCAGCTGCGGACCTTCGTGAGTACGGGGAAGCCTTGACCCCGGGTGGCTGGGAGGCCAGAGGTGTGGCAGCTCTTAGGTGTGCACGCCAACAAAGAATACGCAGCCCATCGAGGGTGGCCTTGGGACAGCCAACTGCGTACGGTGGAAAGCACCCTCCCGTGCAGGACGGTCCCGGCGAACTTTATTATCGGGTGGGGAAGAAAGAGAGGGGAGCCACTTCCATTCTTTTCTACAAGAAAGAGGCCAGTCATGTTTGCCTTAAAAGTAACAATGTGGGCCAGTGATGAGAAAGTTAGAGGAAGATTAGAAACACAATGTAGGAAATAGGAAACTAACCTTATTGCAGTTAGCAGAATTAGCTACATAATATATTTGCTCTTGTTGTTTAGATGCTATTATACTTTTTCCATATTCCAGAAACTAAATGCATATGTATATAAATTAGTCATTTTTTTCTAAATGAATGAATGAAATGGACACATATCTTGAATACTGGCTAGATTCATAGTTAAATACAGAAACTGTAGAAACTAAAGTCATTCATTTGGATGACATATTTGCATTGGTAAGTGAACGAGAAGATTTCAGCTTTTCAACATACTGTGTATGACTTTATGTGCCACTATTTATAGGAATATATTAGCTGTATGAATAACTCTGTATGTATTATTTCATAACTTGGGACAATATCTTCTCTTGATAAAGAGACAAAGTGCATGAAGAGCTTATGCAGGAGTTATGCAGCATGTTATGCTGCCTAAAGCAGTCGGAAAATACACTTAAATGCCCAAAGAACAGCATTTATATCTAGTAGCACCCATTGAATCACGGGTATGTGAACTCATCTGTTGCAGCGGGACGCCCGGGTCGGTCGCGTTCGTGAACCGTGCCGTCCCATCCGCGACATTCTCCACCTGCGCGCGTCGTTCCCCGAGGCCTCCCACCGCGTAGGATTACCCAAGGAGGAGGAGCGCCACTCACCCGAACCACTGGAGCCAGTTAGCCACCAAGGGGGAAAAGGCAGGGGAAGATGACACCACCCGCGGCTTCCAGTGATCTGGCACCTTCCAGTAGTCAGGAGGAGTGGTGTTGGGTCAGTCGCCCAAATGAGAGCCCAGCTGGACCGCCGAATAAACTACTTGATATGAGTATCAGTCAATGGCCAACTTTATTTTTGAACAACACAAACTTATATAACTTCGGGCAAGGGAGGAGATGAGCATAATTGGAGGGATGCTAATTACGGGGGCTGCATGATTGGTAAGACCTGGTGGGTAGGCGGTCTTGGGGCCGAGGCAGATTGCTCTGGTCCCCACCCTCTGGGTTCTGGAGCCTTCTTATTAGGTGTCACGAGATGCTCAGTCAGGCTGGCAGGCCTGACTGAGCATGCTCTGCCTCTGGGTTCACCTGAAGGTCAGGGGTACCCACTATATATGCAGCCTACGCTGTTATATTCAAGGATGTTCTTCAATAGGCCTGATGGAAACCCTAAATCACATCCTCCTACACTCATCAGATGTGATATCTAGCTGAAATGAGTGTCTAAACCTTAAACTTTTCATGCTTTTGTCTTAAGCATATATCTTAAATGTCTTCTTCCACTGTCCTTTCTGCTGCACAGCTTGTAGTTATAGGTCTTATTGAACATGTAGTTATGCATTTTAAGCAAGAAGTTGTTGTGTGTTGACTATTTGCAATCATTCTTAAGTTTGTTTTTCTTCATGCATTTAAGAAGCTAAAAGTCCCTCATCCTCAGTTGTATTTCCATTAGTCTAGCATATCTCCCCCTTGGCTGCTTATTAAAAAAAGAAAAAGGCATGTCTATGGTCATGAAGCTTAAATATGCCTGTTCACTTCATGTCAGCTCTTGCCCTGATTTTATCTGTTTAGCAATGTTTAACTCAAGTATCATGACATCAAATGAATGACAATATCCATCTCTTGCAAACAATGAATATTTTACAGCATTTTGCTACCTGTTGTCTTGCTTTTGCTAATATATTGTATTCAGTGTCCTTTGGACTGTGCTGTAAGAAGTACTACCTAGGTTACAAAAAATCCTTCATTTTCTGCCTTCAGCATGGTTGACTAGATAGTTCTTCCTTTAAAATGCAACTCTCTTCCTGCAACTGATGCAGAACAGCACAACATTAGCATAACATTAGACTACTTAAGTGTGTATCAGAGTTTGAACTGCAACTTATACTCTTCATACAATATCAGTCTATATTTTCTGTGGTTTATCTCCACACTAAAATGCAAGGGATTATCTGATCAGACCAAAGTGATAAACACCAGTAGGAACAAAAAAAAAAAAAAAAAAAAAAACACAAAGAAAAGTCTTTTTTAAATCAAAATAAATTTTTTATTTTAATAAATTGAATTTTTTTTTTTAAATAAGAAAGGCAGAAACTCCCTAAAGCAGCATAACAAGTTGTAAGTGCTTTTCAGTTATCTTTTACAAAGATTCTCTTTAGGAGCTCCTGGTGGGGTAACATCACTAGAGAGGACCTTTGCTGAGCCTCATGTGTGTGTGGTAGGGGCCTGATTGCCTGCACTGAAGAGAACTCAGCTCTCGGCTACCCTGCCTAACTTTTGGCAAGGGTCGCCAGTAGTTAAGAAATCTCTGCAGCTGCTACTATGAGGGTAGACGTATTTTATAGACAACCTGACATCAGCCCGAATTCAAATGGCCCATGAATTTCAATACATACCCCAAATGGTGGGGATAGTCAAACATCTAAACAACAAACCATTCTTAGAGATGTCCTATCAAGTACAATCTATAGGCTGCCTTCCTGGCAGAGTCCTTGGTGATCTACTAAGTGTTAAAGCTCGACCTATGTTCTAATTCATAGGTGAAATGCAATGTGGGTAGCTTGTAGATATGCAACCTTCTTCTATTAATTAGGACCTGTATCAATAGCAGTGAAACTACAGCCCCAAAGCTTCACCTGAAGTGGTGGTACAGGGTCTGCTCTCCCTGAATTAAACCCTGCCACATCTTCAGTACTGTCAGCAGCTGAGAAAGAAAGAGTGATGATAGTTTGAGTGTCTCCCTACATGTTGAAATTATGCTTCTTCTATCTGTAGCTATTCTGGAGAAGAGATCAACTCCCACCTCGCTACAGCCTCCTTTCAGAGAGCTGTAGAGAACAATAGGTCTTCCCTGATTTTCTTCTTCTCCAGACTAAATAACCCCAGCTTTCTCAGCTGCTCCTCATAAGGTCTGGGCTCCAGCCCCTTTACCAGCTTCATTGCCCTTCTTGGGACACTCTCCAGCACCTCAATGTCCTTCTTGTAGTGAGGGGCCCAAAACTAAACACAGTATTCGAGTTGCATCTTCACCAAGGCCGAGTACATGGGAACAATCACTTCCCTGGTCCTGCTGCCTGTGCTGTTCCTCATCCAAGCCAGGAGGCCATTGACCTTCTTAGCCACCTGGGCACACTGCTGGCTCATATTCAGCTGGCTGTTGACCAACACCCCCGGATCCTTTTCTGTCATGCAGCTCTTCAGCCACACTGCCTCAAGCCCATAGAGCCTGCAAGCAAATCTCTGATCAGCTTAAAAAAACTAAGGCAGAAACATCAATATTATCTAGTTATTCTATTGTTATTGTACTTTTTATTGAAAGGTAATGTATGTGTACTCACACATTTGTTCTGAGTGGAACCTTCTGCTTTCTGCAGAGGATATTATAAATGCTCAGTCTTTCTTATGAAGGATGCCCTGGAACACAGATAATCAGACATCACCTTTAAATCCAATATCTATGGGCTAATTTTATCCCCCTTTTAAGTTATAAGCAGTTGTGGGTCACTGATTCAATGAAACCCCGTTCTTATGTTAAAAAACAAAAACAAAAAAAAGGAATGATTTAAACAATACACCATTAATAGCAGAATAAGAGAAATAGATGTATATTCACTGGAAGGGGCAATGTCTAGCCTAAGATTAAAATGAGTACAATGAAAATCAAATTGTTTTCATTACTTTTAATTTTTTCTTCCTAGGGTTAACCTTGAAAAGAACTTCAGACATTTTTCACCTTCCAATTGGACACATTAAATACTGGCTATTAAATTCTATTATATTGGAAAATGTGGTGATGTTTCTTACTTTGATTAAACTAAGTGCTGTTGTTGAATCCTTTCTTGCTCCAGCATATATTTCTGGATTATAAACAAGACAATGGGTTGTGCAGCCTAAGGCTGGATTCATATGACCCTTCTGGCTGTAAGTAAGGCTGCCTGAAAAGCTTATCTCTGTGCTCTCCAGTCTGCCAATTGAGTAGCTTATATGAGCCCTCCCTACTTAGCAGGAGACAAAATGAACCCTTTCAACTGGTTTAGATGGTATATAACAATTTGGGCACTAATTTTGCTCTCTTTGACTGACTGAAATAAATTTACTGAGCAAGAGGTCGTAGTGATGGAGAGTGAGTGTGCATGAACTATGCATACTCCTGAACTGAAAAAGTTGCAGTTGGCAAAGCACCTTTAAGCAAAACTAATTTAAATCCATTTTGTTAGATGAAAAGCCCCTTTTCACCTTTTTATTTTGTTCCAAAGCTGTTTGCTATAAATGTTCCAAACTTAGTCATCATTCCAATGAACCAATGAACAGAATACATTAGAGGAAGAGCTTGCATTATACAAGTAATTCCTGACTGTCTGCCTGTTTATTGTAGATATGGACATACTGCTTTTTCAGTGTTTGAACTCCTTTATGAGCAAGTGTAGTGCATGCACATTACCTGCCTTAAACTAAGGTTGCATAGAAGTAATGGTCAAAGAGGATTCCATTTCAGCTTGACGGTTACTAAGATTATGTGTAACTGTCAAGCCTACAGGTTGAAAATGCCTTACAACTTTATTTTGCAAATCTGATAAGGAGATATAGTCTGTGTTGTCTGAAGATGTCAACAGAAATAGCACAGTATCATTGCAAGCTTTGTTCTATTTTCATACTGCTAGTTAAAGTGGTTATAGGAGGCTAATTGATCCAGAAAAATAAATCTCAGCTTAGAGTCTTCTTTGGAAGTCAGATTTATCTTATGGTGTTTTTTTTAGTCCTGATAAATTATTTTGTTTCTACAGTGCTTCCTGACATTAGCCTTTGTTATAGGAGGTACAATGTCATAGCATTAAAACATCAGCTCCTGCTGAGAGATGCATTTGACGCCTTGGAATGCTGTAAGTAAAAGTTGTTTCTAAAAGATGTTTTGAGTCAGTTGTTTACTAAGTAAGAATATATTTAGGTATCAGTGGCAATTAATCATTGAAGATTTTTTTTTTCTTTTAATTAAAGCCAAGGCTTTAAAACACTAAACCAAGACAAGTTTTTCTGAAGAGGAACACTTTGTCCCTCACATTTCCTACCAAGCAGATATTTTCAAGAGTCTCTGAACAGCAGGCAGTCTTTCTTCTACTCCGTTAACTCTATGCACTTTAATATGAAAGAACAACATGATTTTTATGGACCAAACTGCCAGTATCAGTGACATGACACTGTAGTTTCAAGGCTTTTATCAATTTAGGTTAAACCTGATGTGTGGTCTTTTTAAGAGATTTATTTTTTCTTTTGAGGTATTATTAAAAAACAGTCTGTTCGGGAACTGTTTGACTATGAGAGTAAGTAAATCAGGAAACTCATTTTAAGACTTTATTATCTATAGTTTAAGTACATATTTGGACAGTCATGAAAATTTTACTGTTTTCCCAGTAGACCATAATGACTTAAAAGAACTTTTGTCACCTAAATATTAGCTTAAAGACCATCATATATACCTATTTTTGAAACAACTGACAGCTGTGTCAATTCATATTTAGTCTTCCGAGGGATTTTGCTTCTCAGTGTGCCCTATGACACATAAAAATCATTTCTTAGTAAAGGCTGTATGAAAATAATTTAGATGCTGGATATGTTTCTATTTTGTTCCTCATAGCAGAGCATACAGTTCCCTGATCCATGACGGCTCAGGTAGCCAATTTTCTATAAGAGTTTGGAGCATGACAATGTTGCAGTATGAATAACCAAAAAAAAAAAAGTTTGTTTTTGATACATTTTGTAATAGAAGCTGGACAAAATAATTGAACTGTACATTCAGTTTCCTGAGGGAGAGAGGCATATCTGACAATTACACCTATGATAGAGGCAGAAAAGACCAGAAAGGCCTTTTTGTGGTTGCTATTGTTTGAAAGGCTCTTTTTTCCTGCATTAACCAGGCCAAGTGATTTTTCAATGGTTTGTCTTCAAGTGATCCATCTTGAATTCTATTTGATCGATAGGGTATCCTTGGAAATAAAAGTGTATTTGTAGGAAATGTGTATGACTAGATTTCGACCCATAATCATGTTTCAATTAATATTTTAAGCTATTAAGTATGAAAGATTTTTATTGTATAGACTACATTATCTTAACCAATATTTAAAGAAACCATTGCAGTAATGTTAGTAGGTTTTGTTTTCCGCTAGTTATATTTGGATTGTTTTCCATACTTTACTTCTCTTTAGTGGAGAAAAAGAAATTTTCAGGGATTGCGCTGAAAAGCAGAAGAGGTCTGCATTACCTTTCTCTAGGCTATAGGCAGTCATTTTCCTAGTTTTTGTAATTGGTGGAAGATCTTCATTCCTGTGTAGTCCCCAAATACGTTCCCAGGTTTTCAGCATTTACATTCCTATTCAGTTAACATTTAGTGATTTTTTATTGAACTATTGGAAGTTGCAGGGTTGTGTATCCCCTTCTACAACTAGACAATTCAAGGCATACCTGGGGGTAACTGTTGCATATTTTCAATAGCATATTGACATGTGCTCCCTCAGCAAGTTTGCAGATGATACGAAGTTGGGAGGAGTAGCTGACACCCTAGAGGGCTGCGTTGCCATCCAGAGGGATCTGGACAGACTGGATAAGTGGGTGGTGAAAAACTTGAAATTTCATGAAAACATGAAATTCAACAAGGGCAAGTGCACGGTCCTGCACCTGGGGAGAAATAACCCCAGACATCAGTGCAGGCTGGGGACCGATCTTCTGGAGAGCAGCTCTGCAGAAAAGGACCTGGACATCATGGTGGACGACAGGTTGACCATGAGGCAGCAGTGTGCCCTCGTGGCCAAGAAGGCCAATGGGATCCTCGAGTGCATTAAGAGGAGCATCTCCAGCAGGTCGAGGGAGGTGATCCTGCCCCTCTACTCAGCCCTGGTGAGGCCACA
>JAUBNY010000280.1:403243-413960 GCA_032275445.1 Crypturellus soui
CCAGAGAGGTTGTGGAGTCTCCTTCTCTGGAGATCTTCAAGACCTGCTTGGATGCAGTCCTGTGCCATGTGCTCTAGATGGCCCTGAGTGTTCAGTGGGGTTGGACTAGATGAGCTCTAGAGTCCCTTCCAACCTTAAGCATTATATGATTCTATGATATGATTCTATGTTTGAACCAAACTACTCGTTTCTCCTAGGAACACTACTCCAGAATGCAGTAATTTGTCTTACTCTCCACAGCATTCTGGTGTATGTTCATTACCAGATTGCTATGACAACTACCTAATATCATGGTCACCACAAATGAAAACATTATAATAGAATCTCCTACTCGTTTTGTATGGGTATAAATTCTATAGTCATTCACTGCATAGAATGTAATGTACATGGTAGTAACATATTAGTCTACTTCCTCAGACACCAGTACTCAAAAGCACACTAGCATCTGAGATGAGAAAAAAAAATTCAAAACAAAGCAGAACAACCTTCCAAAAATAGAATTCCAAAAGAGGAGGAAATTTCAGTATTTTTAAGACAGAGCCAAAAAAAAGTTAAGGTCTCAGAAGAAAATACTTTTCCCCAAAATATTTCCATGAGTCAGCAATATTTTAGGATGAATGATACTGGTTGTCTTCAGTTGATCTTCTGTTAACAGAGGCTGTTGCTTTGTTGTTTTTGATCTGAAGTCTGTCTGTCAAAATGTAAGATAAATACGATCACATTCCTTTTGACTCATCCATTTGACTCAGGATGGAAAATCAGAAATTGAGTGATAATTTGGGAGGAAAGCTAATGTTGAGAGCTGCTTTCTTGGCAGATTACTGTATGGCAGCAAGATGCCAAACACTAGCCAATAGTAAAGGGCTTGATGCTTATTCAGTGAATTCTACCATATCCTAGGGAGTTTAAATGATTTTGCTCAGAACAAAAAAATGAGACAAAAGTTCTCAGATCATTTGACGGATATGGTAGAACTTTCAGAAATCACTCTACTGAGACTAACCAGTCATACAAAGGAAGAGGTTGAGGGAAACCGTCTTTGAAGCAAAAGACAGTGGAAAACTGCTGTATGTTTTGGGCAAATGAGATCTTTCATTCAGCAGTAAAATAATGACTTTTTACTTTATTTTTATTGTATTCTAGGCAGATTAATACAACATATAGTATTTTTAAACCTTTTGCATTGTACTTTGTCAGTCTGACTGAGGAAAAAAACTGAAATTTCACTGGTAGAAACTTCCTCCATTCTTCTGCTTAGATGGAAATGCAAAGACCACCCTCACCATCCCACCCTCCCCCCCCCAAAAAAATGCAACAAACAAAAGAAAACAAAAAAGGCAAATAGAAAATAAACCCAAAAATGCCTGAAGGAAAATATACACAACATTGAATTAATTTTCTTCAGCTTTTCAAGAAGATCTAATTAATAAGAAGAGGAAAAGTATTCAATAATTATAAATACTGAGAATTTAGTGGGCAGACACTCATACCACCACTTAAGTGCCCAGCTTGGCTTAAGTGTACTTCTACTCTGTAAGATATATTCACTCATTCAGATATATTCAGATATAAGGAATGTATATAAAAAAGTCAAATAGGAGGAAGAATAAAGGAGAAAGTGAGACTTACTGTACTTTTTCCCACAGAGGACTTGAGATTGGCATTGTTTTGGGAACATATGCAATATCAAGACCAAAGTATGGCTGAGGAATGAAAAAACACTGAAGGTACAGTAGCCTAAAGAAAATAGAGTATTAGATAAATAGATAACTGACAAACTGCTCAAAGTTGGAGTTAAGTAACTATAAATAAATCATGAGAGTAAAATGTGCTTTTAAGCTATAGAATTTAGCAATTAGTTTTTATTCTACAGAAAGTAAACAAAGATTCCACTTCATTCTTAAGAAGTATGGACTTGTAATTTTTGGAGAGTATTTAAGGTAAATATTGTTTCTCCAGAAACCATTAGTTGTATAACACCCCTCAGTCACACCCTGACAAATGTATCATGAGTAAAACTGTCAAAGACTTGCAAAGGAGTAGCAACACATTTTCTAATATCCCTCATTTTCTAAACCATGCCTGTATTTATGACAGTAAATGCATGCATTTATCAAATTGGCAGACACTGAAAGTATTTAGAAAGAAAGCTTTCTCTCGTACTGTATGAAAGCTTCAAAGTGATCTGTAATAGCTGGATGTACAGTTAGCCAAATGAACAATAATAGACTCATTGCTGTAGTGCATCTACAAAGAAGCAGCAAGTCAGTATGAGCACATTAATCACAACTTCACAAGAAACTGAAACATCAAATTTTATGTTTTGAAAGTAATTATGAAAAAAATGACAGAGAAAAGTTGTGTGTGTGTATTTATTTTTTTATTTCTGAGACAATAAGAATTTTGATCTGCTTAGTCTACTTAATAATGATAGTACTGAGCATATACGTTTCTGATTTTAAGTGAGTTTTACTTTGCTGGCAAACTATTAGGAGAGTCAGATGAATAGAAATTGTTTTTTTCTATTTTTTTTCTTCATATTGGATAGGATTTCTGTAATTTTTAATTATTATATGATTGAGCTTTAGATAGGAAAAAAAATTAAAAACACACACTACTCCCCTGTAACGAGACTTTTTTTTTTCCCTACAGATACTTCTCTTCACCAAACAAAATACATGGGTCAGCAAATAGATGAGCAGGCTCTTAGGTGGCTGTCCAAAGCTTTACTTTCACTAAGATTTTTTTTTTTTTTTAAAGCCCAGTGAAACGGTGACTATATATTGCCAATTGCATTTATTATCAGTGTTTAAATACTATTTTGGAAGCACTGGAAATACTAGAAGAGGAATTGTGAAAGAAATGGCAGAGGAAAACAGATGAGAAAACACAGACAGCTGAATAAAGAAGAGGAAATAAGAACAAAGAACAGGCATAGACTAAATTTTAAAACATTAATCACTAAAAACATTAAAAAGGTTGATGTTATAAGTCAGTGGACTTTAAAGTAGAAGGATCATTGAAAAGTAAAAGCTGCAGATGTTTTGGTAGATGCTTTGGATTCTTGATAGCTGTATTAAAGCTATAGTTGCTCTAAAGTAGAACTGATTTAGGGGAATGTGGATTTAAGTCTAGAAACAAATTTGGTATGTATTTGTACTTGACAACGGAACATATTGCAAAGATATTTATGCAGTTACTATCCCTGGGTGATATTTCTACACTACTCTACTCTACTCTATTTATACTGAGTAGTTACCCAGAGTCACATTTAAGGTAGTATACTCTCTTGCACAAACAAAACAAATAGAACAAAAAAAATGATTCTAGCATGCACTAGGCAAAGTATTTTTCTTACATAGGAGGGACTAGTATCATTCTGGTTAAGTTAGGAAAAGAGATTGGAAATGTTTGGTTTGCCTAGATATTACATAAATGTTTGGTGCCATTTTATGTGTATATTCACAGATATATCTGGGGGAGAAGGACTATTTAAAACAAAGGATAAGTTTGTACAGGATCACATTGTTAAAAGTTAAAGCATCCTGAACTAAAAATTAGAAAAACGACTAAAATTGTGCAAAGAATAAAGATCTGGACTACCCATCAGTTGAAATAGTTGGATAAGTAACCTTAATAGCTTCAGAAAACACCTTGATGTGTTTAGAGATAGAACTGTGTTTAGAGATAGAACTGTAGAAATAAAAATTAATGCCTTTGGTATGAATCTTTGGATATTTTATGAATTGTTATCTCCATGGGAGATCAGAAAGAGAATAAAGAGATATATATTTTATTTTCATCATTTTTATCTTATCCCTATGTTCCAGGGTTTTCATTACTCACTCACTAGAGCTAGGGAGGATATTTTTCTCCCTTCATAGAATCATAGAATCATAGCATGCTTAAGGTCGAAAGGACCTCTAGAGGTCATCTAGTCCAATTCACGCAGGGTCACATGCACAATTTATTTTAAAAGTGTAGGGAGGTTATATGTTGAAACACCAGAGGCTGCCTAGGCTAAAAAAAGATAGGAGACAAAGATCTATGTATCATCGGAGATTTGTGTATGTTCTCTTGGGCAACTGGTATAGTCTAGGTAATATGCAGTAACGAAAACAAGAGAATAAGATGTTTATTGTTGTGGTGCCTGAGTGATCATGGTTCAATAATCCTAGCGAGACTATCTATTTTTTTATTACCACAGCAGATTGAATACTGAATGGTTATGCTGCCTTTGGGTCTGGAGCTAGCTCTAATGTAAAGTTGAACGTCTTTATGGTGCTTTCTCTGGCTCAGTATGGATATGTCCTTTGATGAAAAGAGTCTCAAAATACTGACTGAGCTGTTGAGTATCATTGTAGGTGTTCAAAATCCCTCAGAATCTGACTGTATTAGTGCAGGGCAGAGCTGACTCATGGTGCATCCTGGTCCCTGTGTGTAGTCTCCTGCTGATCTAACGAGACAAACTCATTGTATAGTGCCACTTTTGCTGCCTGAGAGTCTTGGTTTTATTTCAGTGAAAATCAGCAGGGTGAGATGATACACTGGGAAACCAAGAGTACATCAAAAATTGGGGTATTCTTGAAAAGTGTGTTTCATGTAGTATTAAACAGTAATTCAAGCAGTGATTTTTAAACACATTCTTCTAGTTCCAGGCTGGAAAAGTAGGCATTCATCATCTACAGGAAGCATCATAGTGAGTTGTGCTAAAAAGGGAACTGTGGCTAAAAAGAGACTTACTGGTGGAGTTTCTCAGAAAGTCTTGAGGCTGTTGTTAAATATTTTCATTTGTGCTCTTAGGGCATAATTTATAAACTTACTGATGGTAGTTACTGGTAGCATGAAGTTTGGCAGTGCTGTCCTGAGAGGCCTTGAGAAGATGATACTGAAAGAACTGAATGACACAGTTGTTGAAATACTGAAGGATGGTTAGGCTGTCCTACTGCAAACAAACAATTTTAAATAGAAAGAGAGGATGGTGGTATGGATATGTACGTAGGAATGACCGTGGAATGGTTGTGAGGCACCAGTGTGAAAGAGCTGAGAGAATATGTGCTTTGTGGAGATACCAGCTGTTTTATTCTGTTTAGATAGAAAAGTTTTAATTCCACTGAACAAGGTAGTGATTAGACTTCATTTGGATAAGTTGGATCACTCTTTCTTTAAGTGGAAGAAAATAGTTGCTAGAAGGTAGAGAATCTTCCTCTTTATTGAAAGATGCTAGGAGAGCTGGATGTATTTAAGCAATGGCTGAGCAGAGAGTTAAATACCGGCTGAGTGAGAATTTGAGTGTTTTTCTTCGTATACAAGTGAGGCAGGTAGAAGCGAGATTAATATCAAAGACGGGAAATAACTATTTAGAATCATAGAATCATAGAATCTTTAAGGTTGGAAGGTGCCTCTAGAGATCTAGTCCAACCCTCCTCCATGTGTAGCATAGTCTAGAGCATGTTACACAGGATTGCGTCCAAGCAGGTTTTGAATATCTCCAGAGGAGATTCCACAATCTCTTGTGGTAAAAAAATTCAGTGTCCTATCAATTACCCTCACTGTCAAGAAAGTTTCCTTAAGTTCCTGTGGAACTCTTGCTGCTTCAGTTTGTGGCCATTTCCTCTAGTCCTATCATTGGCCAACTCTGAAAAGAGGCTGATCCCATTCTTCTCTCTCCCTCCCTTAAAGTATTTATAGACAGGTCCCCTCTCAGCCTTCTCAGGTCCCCTCTCAGCCTTCTCTTCTTTGGACTGAATAGGCCCAGCTCTCTCAGCCTTTCCTCATGCGGCAGATGTTCCAGACCCCTGATCATCTTCATAGTCCCAACAAAACAAATGTTGCCAGCATAAAATGGTATAAACTAAGGAGGACAATATTCTGACTGGAAAAGTAATGAGAATGAATGAAGTTTTGAAATATCCTGTCTACAGGAACAGAGTAATACATGTACAAAAAATAAGCCTGGCTATAGAAAACAAAACAGTTTAGTGATGCAGTGAGAACTGAAGTTCTGGACTTAGTGACCCGTTAAATCTCATCTTCTGTTATTAACTCCTTTCATGTACAGAATAGTAAGTATTTGGTCAGCTAAAGGATCCCACAAGATGGTAGGATGGTTAATTTCGGTGTTACTGTTCTCAGCATTAAAGTATACTAATCAGTCATGTGGATCCAGCCCTTGTTCTCATTGAAATAGATAGCTCTAGATACTTTGCCCAGCTAGTCAATGTTTGTAAATATGCCTTGCTTGTAAATATGCATTCTTTAAGGCATGATTTTCAAACATCAATCTTTTCCTGAGAACGTTGGGTGAGCTTTGGGTGAGGTTAAAATAAGACCTTGGTGTTGTTTGCTCCGCAACGAAGTTGGGACAGCCCAGGATGCATGCTATATGTAAGCTTTTATCGATCAAGTAGGCACAGCACTTCAGACCCCATGCTCACGTGTGCACATACATGCGCAATTCCCTCCCCCCTCAGTCCATCTTATATACTCTTCATCCTCATCATGGCTGCACGGTGATTCCTGATTTGCTGTTCCACTCAGTTCTTCTTCACTGACAACTTCCACATCTTCACATCCTTTAAGTTGTTTATTTGCTGCAGTCTGTATCTTTCCAGATGGTTTCAAGGATGTGGTAGCCTGAAAAAGTTTCGGCTCTCAGACCAGCTGAAGGCTGTCTAACCAATTCTCAGTCCCCACATCTTGCCCTTTTTGTTTTTCTACAATTAATGCCGCATTTACCATCCGCTGCAGGGCCCTTTGCAGACAGGATAGCAGACAGGACAGTATTGCTAATACAGTTAACACCATTCCCACAACAGTCATTCCCATTTTAATCCATGCCATCCTCCATCCTGAAATCACCCAATTACCCAATCATTAAGCCATTTCGATCTATCATGTTCCTGCAGGTGATTCATTTTGTCCTTGATGCAGGCCTCCACACCTTGGTAACTTTATACCAAGATATACATATCTAAGTAGGACTATGAATTTTTCACTCTACTTAGTCTTTTAAAAGCTTTGTCTTCAAGTAATATGAAATTTTACAATACGGTATTTTTATTATTATACACCCCATTTCATCAAAAATAACTAAGTATATGACATAAAGCGGCTACAGAAAGGAAGGTTTAAGGAATTGAAATGTTTAAGTAATACAGAAACTAAAGTTCATTTTATAAAAATAAAATCAGAATTAGTGATCTACCAAACTATCTTCTTCCTCCTGAATTGTGTTAAATTTCCTGAACAGGCATGTACATTTTCATTTTAGATACTGAAAAACATATGCTCAACTTACTGTGCTGACACAGTCAAAAGAATGAAATCACTCTTGTTGGTCTTAGTGGTATTAGTCCTTAAATTAAAATGAATTATACTTGATAATTGTATGTGATTTCTAAATTTAAGAATGGTATTTTTTAAAATTGGAAAGCACATAGTTACTGTTGGCAACTAGGAATGCTTTGATCAGTGTCTACATCTGCCATGGTTAAATATTAAGATATTTGATATTAAGTAATATTTTTATTTGTTTCCTTAAATATGTTTATATTTACACACATATATTTTTATGGTCCAACTGGCCAGATAACTCAGTGGTCATAAAATACTTTTGTTGCCTCTCATTTTACCTCTGCACTAAAACTGAACAAAAAAAGAGTCTGACAAAAGAATGTGTCTCAGAAAATGAAAAAAAATAAGGATAAAAAGAGAGAGTTTATTTATTTTATTTATATTATTTATTCCTGAATGAGGCCAATGGTAGAATTGTTCGATATACTTAAACATTAACATAGATTTTTTATTCAGGTTTTTAAAATTCATGAAGAGAAGTAAAAGCTGTGTTGAGCAAATGATCAAAGGAAACTTGAGAGCTTTAAAGGGAAAACTGATTTAGCTGCTAACCAAGTATGTGCTTTTCATGACAAAATAGCATACTTCAGGAATACAGGTATCATGTCTTGCCTTGATAACAAAAATCTTCCAAATATATGAAGATGACTGATAAGAGAAATTAGTATTATATACTTGTAGCTATGCTTTCTTTAATGGTACACATTTTAAAATAAATAAATCTAGGGAACAAGACAATTTTTTTTCGATCACTGGAAAACATCTTAACTCATGCAAAACATCATAAATGAGTGTTCAGTAAGGTAATGTCTGCTGCTTTGAAATATACTTTCATTAAAAGACAGAGCACCCCGTGGATTCAATCTTCAGGAACTCCAAATACCTTTTTTCAATAGTAACTTTAAGCAATATTGAGAAAAGAAACCCTAAACAGGTCAAAGGAGCTTTACTTACACGTTTTAGTCTGAGCAGAACTGAAATAACTCATTGATCTTAGACTTTGCAACTGATAAAAACAATGATGTTATCAGCTTTCTTATAATCACAGGACAGAATCGACTGCCTTACTTCTTTCTTGAGAAAAAGCCTAAGCACTTTTCAATGGACATAATTTTCTAGCTAGACAAGTGTGGTTCAAGTTTTTATTTTGTATTCAGAATTTGTAAGGTTCCTGTTTTTTTAAGGAAGAACTTGGGCAGCATACACACAAAACAGGGATTTTAGTAAGTAGGAGAACACTTCCTTATCTAAGTAGCAAAAACAAAAACATTGAAATTATTATTATTATTATCTTTTTTTCTTGTAGAGTTTATATGCAGTTTACTAGTTAACAACATTGGAAGTAGGAGCTGTTTCTGCAGATGGTAATTTTTGATTAACAATAAGAATTTATTAGGAAGAAGAAACTTTGTTTTTTTTGTTGTTGCTAAACATCTATTTTTATGAGATGTAATTATTTCTACATCTTCTTGGAGGTGAGGTATTCTGAAGTCATCGGATGAAGGACAAAGTCTGTTTCTATAGGAGCGCAGATCACAGGCAGATAAGAACACACGTTCACACTAGAACTGTTACTTATTACAGTAAGAATTAATAGGAGAATAAATAGGAAATAAGTAACCCTAACTTTCTGACATTAAGACAGTTTACAGTATAAATAAGAGGCTCAGGGCTGGCTAATAGGAAGAACAGTAATTTGGGAACTGTTTTAGCGTAAGCCATTCACATTCATCTGAACTGACTGCAGAATTTCTATCAGGGTCTGGCAGGTTGCAGCTTCTTGCAAGCAGCTTCCATAAACCAGTCAGCTGTGGCTGGATTAGCTGTGTAATTGGTAAATTGCCTTCCTGAGATTTCATATAAGGGTATTTTATTATCTGTTGCTTTTTATCATGTCTCCAGGCTGAGTTCTAAAGGTCTTGACTTCTTTGACTTTGTTACTGTCTTGTTTAATTTTAATTTTGTATACCATCCTGTGGTTTGCATTTTTTGTTTCCTCATATTGCCCTGACTACTGGTAATAGACTTGCTCTACATACTGGAGGGATAAGCTCCTTTTTATTTTCTTGACCTTTTCTTTGTTCATCTTATGGTGATGTGTTCCATTTCTGATCTTTCCAGTGCTAATTGACAACATGTCTTCCACGGAATATGGCCAAGTGTGGGATGTAAAAATACGGCCTAATAAAATGTTGGGTCAAAATTACTCAGCTGAAGGTGTTTAACCTGATAGTGATTAAGGAGCCAGCTGTGGAAATAACAAAATTCTTGTAGGTAATTAGCCCCAGCTGAACCTTGACTGTCTCTAGTGTAACTGGATTGGAGGTCTCATACAGAGCTCTAACAGAGGAAAGATTTGTTTGCAAAGGTATGTCCAGAAAACTATGTGATTTTTTTCAAGGTCTCTTGCTGTAGTTCCTGGGGAAGGCAGTTGTTTGATATACAGCTTGTGGATGTTGAGAGGTAGGACCAGACAAATGCAAGAAGCTTACAACAAACTTTCAAGAATTAAACTGTGCAACTGTTTGATAGTTAGTAACTCATGCCTATATATAATGATTTTATATTTTGACTGAGGTTGGCCTATCAGATGTCATCTAAGAGTACCAAATTAAATCAGGATTAGTTACTCACATAAGAAAGAGATTCTAATGCTGAAATACTTAATGAAATAAAACATCCTGTAAAGATGCAAATCAGACTGTGTTGCTGTAGTGGTATTTTTGGACATTAATCTGTTAGGTATGCAACTGATAATTTGGACAAAGAAACTCACTACTGACTTCAGTTGAATTACTCATGACAGAAGTATGACCCTATGTTTAGCAGACAGAATTTATGTACGTGTGCTATTTGCTGCCTTTTTTTTTTAATTATGACCTTGAAACTTCCCTGCCACATTAATTATAGTTTAGGTGCTATGCACCTGAAATAATTCTTCTGGAAACTGACTGGAATAAGTAAGAAGTGGTGTCCTGCTATGCCATCTTATTCTCACCTAAATAATCGATGAATTTTCTCTTAGCTTTGAACAGAGGCCTTTTAGCTTTTGGGAGCATTGATCATTGTTTTATGTAAAAAAAAAACAAATTCCTACAATGTTGTTTGCTATTAAGTTTATTCTCAGGCAAGAGCTATGAAAAGAGAACATCCTGAGAAGCCATTCCAAAAAGAATGATGAAGACGCCCGTCGCTGGCCGTCCCAGCGAGGTGTCCGTGGGCCGCGTGATCTTTTTCCGTCCTCCGCACTGTGGCGCCAGATTTCCTTTCCACCCCCAAGGGGTGAGGCTCCCTCTTGTAACTCACGGAAGAGCAGCTGCGAGGGGGCTGCAGCTACTGATGATCTCCTTCCTGATCCTCA
>JAUBNY010000280.1:425555-456481 GCA_032275445.1 Crypturellus soui
CCCACCCTCAGGGTTCTAGACCCTTCCAGAGGGATCTTGATCAGGCGCAGTCAGGCTAACCAGCCTGACTGCGCCTGCGCGACAGGTAGGGGTCGTACAGAGGGCACGGTGATTGACAGGGGACCCCCCTGTACAAAACCCTACTGCGCAGGCTCCATAAGGGTGTTACAGAAAGGTCACCATTATTCTCTATGGAGCCCTTTACAACCCCGATTTTTGACTCCCTACAATCCTTCGCTCTTCAAAAGTTCCTTCCTTCATTCCTCAGTTCCATCAAGACTCTTGTTTCGAGTACAGTTCTTCAATAGTTGATGAGAGCTTGCTTTTTTAATGAAGAGGTCATTGGGATAACGTGCTTAGCATTTTTTTTAGCACAAATCCATGCATAAATATGGGAGAGGGAAGGTGGGTTATAACACTTAAAAGTAAGCATTATTGCTTGCTTCAATTATTCTAATCTTCCATAACTTCCATAAACTGTGTAGAATTCTGGTGCCTAGTCTTCTAATTGGGCAGCTGGACTACACAGAAACTTTTTCTTTCCTGTTTTAGTGCCAAGAGTTTATTGGATGCATATTAATATAGGACAATGCCATGTAACAGCTAAGTTTTAAAAGTCATTGGAAAAATGCATACTTGACAATCTCACTGATAGGAAAAGGGTTCTAGGATGGAGGACACAGAATAGCAGCCCTGCTAGAATAGAAGTATTGAAAGGGACAAATGTAATGATACAGACTAGATTATGCTGTTTGGTTAATAAGAAATATTAACTTGTCAGTAAATGGCTGATCAGGTAGCCAATGCATGTGAGGAGGCTTAAATTATTCAGATTTTCAGAAAGGCACAAGTTCTCTTTCTATATAGACACTAACCATCATTTAATTGAGCAGAGCTGTGTGATTTATTTTTTATTGCGAAATGATTTATACGTTGACTATGTTCATGGGGTTTTATTGATTGTTGATATCCTTGAACAAAAAACAGATGATCTAATATTTTCCCATTAACATAATAAATCATTAGAATAAGTTTTTTTTTTTTTAATTAAAAAACAGTCTGGTGGATATATTCAAATAAAGCCTTAACATCTCTGTTAATTAAAGGAATCAGTTCTTTCATTCATTCATTCTCCCTTTCTTCTGGGAACAACAATCCAATCTACTGGTTTCTGTAGTCCAGTCTACTGGTATCTGTAGTATTCTCAAACTTTTTATTATTATTAATTTTTAATAATCCACAAGCAAGTAACCAAACTATAATTTTGTTCTGTGCTCAATAGAAAGTGTTGAAAGCTTCAGCATTGATTAATGGACCACACTTCAGAGACTTCTAGCGGAAGCAAACTTTAGCTATCTTGTTAAATATACAAGCTCTTAAGTCTCCTTTTATTATTTCATCTTCATTTTTATAGCTGTTTGGTTATATATTGAATTTTGAGGTGAGGGAATTTTAATATATGATTTTTGATTTCAAATTTTCCTTCTGGAATCAAAATTCAAATGCACAGATAGGTAATTTGATTTAAAGTTATTTCTCAGTGCATTTTGTTGTGGTGTTATGTATTGGAAGTCATGTGATTTAAGTCATGGGATTTAAGTTTTAGAGGAAGAAGGGCTTGGACAAGGATGGGACTTACTAAAAAAGAGATTATTTTTGATAACTTTTACCTGGACTGTATAGAACAAGATGTATTGGAACCATTCCCCAGGATAAAGTCATACAATTAAGAATAAACTTTATAGGTCTTATTTACAATTGTATATTGCTATTAAAAAAAAAAACAAATCTGAAGGTTTGAAGATGACTAGAAGTTTATAAGAACATTATTTGTATTAGTTGTGCCACCCCTGCCAAAAAAAAAAAAAATTCAAGAGTTCAATTTGCATGTCAATTTGCAGAGCTGAGGTCTGATGAGTCTAGGTAGGACAGAGTTAGGTAAGGGCAGATGGAACAACTCTTCAGTTAGCAGGCACAATATAACATGATCACATGTTTGGAGTTGAAGCTAGACTAATAGAGCCTAGAACTAAAATTTAAGCACAATGAAATCCATTTTAACTGTGCATCATTGCTCAAGTATAGTTTTAATGGATTCTCCATTACCAGAATTTTTTGAATTGGGGATGTGATATTTTCTACTATACAGTATTTAGTCCGAATTAAAATAGTTATATTTCTGGATTCAAAAACAATTTGTAGTCTCCTACAATTAATTAAAATTAAAGGCGGCTAATGAAACACGATGAAGGACTAGTGACTGTAACTGTAAAGAGCTCTGTAAGAGTACTTGTAATAAAACTCACTGATTTGAATAGTTTTGTGTGACTTTTTTGTAGTATGTTGTCCTGAAGAGTTTTCATAAATATTGTGACCTTGTTAACAATGGAGAGAAAGACAGATGAAAGAAGGGCATCAGAAGTTCTTGTGCCAACACTTTATGTCCTTATAAAATTTTAGAGGATAGACCTTTCATCATCTAGAGATAGCTCTTTATGTAGATAGGGGTCATCTGTGGATATTTTAGCCATGTCATCTGCTGGGATGGAGGTGTAAAAAGTTTGGTAAACACAGATGCACAGAACAGAGCTTTTAAGTGGACTCTTACACGTTAAAAGCTGTATTAGAGTGCTTGTCAAGTGCATTCTTAAAAAGAAAATTAAATTAAAGAAGTCCTGATTTAAAAAGTTATTGTGTTGGGTCTTCTGAAGAAATTCAAATGAATTATTTGGCAGGATTGGAGCACTTCCAGTAAGCAGTTTTCACAGTGAGAAAGGATGTAAGTTGCAGCTCTAAAAATATCTCTACAGGAATGATAAATGTATCTATGATTGGACCAATTGGAATTTCATGGTCTGAGGCATTATGAATTTGTCAGTTCTGTTCAATTATTTCCAGCAAACTGACTCCATCATATTGTTCATGGTATTTGGGGAGGGAAGATCAAAATGAAAGCATTTAAAATTAGATTGTGTACTGACTCCAGGCAATTGGTCCTTGTCCAGAATCATTTTCCTATCTGTTGATAGATTCTTGCTCTAATATTCACAACCCATTTGTGGCTAGTCACAGCCCATTAACCATCTGTTCCTTTATTAAGTGACTTTCTTTTTACATTGTAAGTATTTAATTTTAATAAACTTTATCTGCTAAGCATTTATCTTACACATAATAAGGAAGCGATTTGAACATAATCACCGGCCACATAAAAGTGATATTTTTGATGGTCTATCTTGCATATGAGAAGGAAGCATACTCTTTCAGTCTGAAATCTGAAAGTGTTTAGAATACTTTTTATTACAAATAAATATTTCTTTAAAATATAGCATAAACAAAAGCATTAATTTTTTTGCCTAATTTAATAACATGTAAATAGAAAGTGGGTGATGCAGTAAAGGTAAAATCTAACCACAGTATTTATAAAACAATTCAGATGTGGAGTATAGCTTTCTAGTTTGTTTTTACAAGTCCATTTACAAGTCCATTTACCTTTGTTTAGGATGATTTGGGGAACATCATGAAAAATAGCAGCCAACAGGCTTGCTAAAATGTCTAACACATTCAAGAGGCAGGAAATATCAGATTTAATGACCTTCAGTTTCAGACTGTATACTTATGCATTATCATAACCTTTAATTAACAAATCATAATTTATTTTTGCAAATTTTCTGGAGGAGATGAAGATTTTGTAGAATTTCAGGTATGTGATTACCTGCAAGATTATGGAGTAAGGTTTCGGCTGGTGGCGTTTGAATTTTCCAGCAGCAACAGAATGACCACTTTTCTTTTTTAGCATATCATCTTTTAAAATGTATTTCTGTAAAATGGTGGCAGAATTCACACAGACCATGATGATTCTGTATGTAATTTGTAATTTCAATTGCAATAGGAATTGAACAGCCCTAATCAGTTTGTGGAGAGTTCTTTAGTACTCGTTACCTTACCTGGTCTCTCTCTTTTTTTTTTTTTTTTCTTTTTTTAAACACTGAAGTCATCTCCCTTGCCCCCCTTCCTTTTTCTTATCCACATACTTTATTCCTCAGCTCTTTGTTCCTTTCATTCAGTTTCTTTTTAAAGATGTTTTCCTGCAGGTTTCACTACAGGTAGTCTAGTTAGTATAAATTTGAATAATGTCTTTGGCCTATAGAACCACTTGCCTTTCTATTTTAAATCCTGCAATAAAAAGTAGTAGTATGTGTTATGTATACAAAAAAGAAAAAAGACTAATGAGACTTACTTTAAGAACAATTTGATTCAACTAAAGAGATTCAAGGGATTTTTCTAGCCATGTAGCAAAAGAATTAAGTCTTGCAAAATTGGCTGTGAAAACTGCCATTCATATTCCTGAAACAATGTATCTAAAAGTTGGGATTGGGATTGAAAATTGGGATTGAAATTCAGAAGCTTCCATCCTGAAATATGATACAGTGACCCTGTGGGGATTGTTTTGACAAACCTATAAAAAAGGTTCTTGTACTAAAGCGTTCAGAATGGCAATTTTCCTCAGCCTTTCTTCTTGTGCTGTTGACTCTGCCTTGACATAGAGCTCAAGACAGAGTCTTGTGCCTTATTAAAAAGCAAATGATATGAAATTCAGGCTTACGTCAGAGATGCACATGAAACAAACCTTAATTTCTTTGCAGCTCATAAGATCAATAAATTGAGAACCAAAACAATGTTCTTATGCTGGAAGATGAAATGACTTCTGAAAATCATATGAATTCTTCTCTTAAATCACATGGATTTGAAGGATCTGTCCCCCAGTGGAGATACTGTTAAATGGTTTGAAGTCTTTAGTTCCTTAATCTTCATTTTTAACATATTTGAACTTTCTGTACAAAATCCTAGTAAGTAAATGATTTTTTTTTTAATGTTCTTGTAAGGTTCATGCAGTAAGTGAGATTAGATGTAGCCTGTGATTAAAAGCTTAATGGAAGCCAGAAGATTTTGAGCTAAGAAACAATACACTGGGAGAGGCACCGTATTTGTCCAGATTTAAGAAAACTTTCCCTCTTTCCATTTTTTTTATTTTTTTTTTGTGAATTCAAGAAGTGGTTTGACCCCTCTCTATTGTTCTTTTCAGTTGGTTAGAGAGGCATGTCACTCCCTTTGTCCTTCTCTATTTATGTAGGTTTGTGAATGTAAATTTTTTTCTTCCTAACTTGTAATCTGCTGCTCAAATAACCTGCAAATTTATATTTGAGTGCCCAAAAATTTGACACTAAAGGAGAAAACATATTCGTACTGAAGCTTTAAAGCTGTGTTATTTAATTCTGTTTTCAGTTCTACTTATCTTCAAGACTCTATTTAAAAGAAAAAGAAAATTTATCACCTCTGAGAAATGGTTGTTAAAGGTCAGGCCAATACAGCAGAAGGAATATGATAAAAATATAGACAAATATATGAACAGTTTCAGGTAGAGGAATGAAGCTGGATGCACTTCTGAGATCCCTTCTGAACCTCTTCTGCTATTACTTTAGATGTTGTTCAAGCAGTTGAAAAGAGGGAAAAAGCTGAAAATGAGAACAGAACATGCACAGAATTATTTGGCCAAGATGTCACAGAGACTTTTCAGTCTTGATACACTCTATGATTCTATTTTTTTTAAGTGAGTTAAAGGAAAGCTCGGCTTTAAAAGTAGGTTGCACAAACAGTTTGGGAATGTATCCAAAATCTGTCACATATTTTTTTTTAGATCTGAAGAACTGTAAATGCCTTAAGATATGTTCTAGTAGTCGTTAGAAAGAATTTTGGTTCCAGACTAAATATGTTCAGGTTAAAGTAAAATGGCAAATATGTAAGCTGGTGTAGTCTTTGTATGTATCTAATAATAAGTCTTGCCATCAAATGTACATATTTTAGACTACACTCTAAAAACTGGGTATGTAAGCATGTTCTTACTTATTTCAGGACAAGAACTTCATCTTTAGTGTTCAATGGGAAAAATGGTATGAACTGAATGCAGTTTGACTTAACTTAGCACTAATTTAAACACTTGACAACTTCTGGCTTTCAGAGTTACCTGTTTGGACAGTGTGAATTAAACCATCTCTCTGAATTACATTGCTCTACATCTTAGACAATGCTAAGAGCCTCAACAAATGTAAATTGGCTTTGCTGCATTGCATTTAATGAAGCTATATCAGTTTTCTGAAACTGGCAGTGTGGCCATTTCAATTTCAGAAAGGTGAAGTATTGCCCTCTTGGTTGTCCTTCCCTATCTGTGTATGTAGTATTATTCTTGTGACTCGGACATCTTTTATTGCTTTATATAGCTGTTAAAATTAGGTAGATAACAGCTAAAGAGAGATTTTTTTTTTCCTAATTTATAGTATTTATTTATAGTATTTATAGTATTTAAATAGATTTTTTTGTTGTTGAAGGTTGCTTAATTCTTGGACAGTTGCTATAGTAACACAGGACAGTAATTGAACCTTAAAAGTGATATTTTATTTCTGCTAAAGATGATGCTTGAAAAGGAAGAAGATAGAAGTCCTCTTATTAAATCATTTACAACATGTTAAAGAAGAGATATTAAAAATAGTAGAACCTCTGGAGCTGAAGAATACACACGAAAAGGTCTGTTAAACTGTTATTCTCTCAGCTATATTCAAGCAAAAGGAATTATGGCTGCTGCTTAACTCCAATACCGAATTGAAATTTATATTTGTATTGTGAATATGATACAGATTTGACTCTCTGAAGAATGAAGCCTGATATATTTGGGAGTGCTGCCACTCCAAAAGGCTGCAACTTTCATGCAGAAATTTGATGTCATTAAACTGGTACAAGATCACGAGAAGAACAGCTTTGTATGCAATGATATTTGAAAATAGTTTGACTGTAGCATAGGTGGTATCAGTGACAAGGCTTCAGGACCAATTGCATTTCAACGAGAACAGAGGTGGTCTGAAAAGTATATATTTTCTTACACATTTGACTTTTAAGGGTTAAATTGTGCATTATAATCACAGTAATGTTTGGGGGAGAATGACAAACTGCAGTCAACTATTTTTTCTCACCTGAACTCTTGCTGTCTATGCATATAGGTAAGTTTCTTTCATTGAAAAAAGAATACCTGTGCAAACGATCAACCTTCTGTGTTCTACAGCCTATTAGCCATATGCCAAAACACTAAACCACATTACAGGAGTCTGTACTTTCACATTATATTGTGAGAATATAATATATGTCCCAATATATATGCCATGGACTGTGGCATTTCTCACACTCCACTCTGTCTACTTATATCATTTTCCCTCAAATAGCAGTCTAATAATTACTGGTGACAGTGACATTGTAATATTCTTAGCTCTGTGTTGCATCTTCTCTTTTGCCTATTATGTTTTCAGGTTCATATGGAAAATTTAACTAATTAAATTCATAAGTCAGAAGCCTCCATGTTTTGTTTGAGGTCCTGGCTAAAAACGTTCTGCAAACTTAACATGAATAACAAAATTAAAAAAAAAAAGAATTATCTTAATGCAAAGTCTGACTTTGTAGACAACATGCTACTGGAATTTTTGCAGAAGAATGTTCTCTAGAGAAAAAGGGCTGGGATTATAAGTATTTTGGTGTATGATCCAGGGCTTGCAGATACAATAAATATTAGAATACAAGCTCCAGTTATTCTTCTATTTCACCTGTTCAGACATTGCTCAGATAGAAGCTATAGGTTTGGCTTTACTGAGCTTTAATTCAGAAATGACATTATGATTTGATAGAACATCATTGCCTGGTGCACAATGTTTAGGAGTTCAGAGCAGTGAATTTTCCTATCCTTAAGGAGAAGCTAGATAACTAAAGATGTGAATTCAAAGCTGTGTCAGGTTACTGCTGGATGCAAGGACAGAGACAAGATGCATTAGACACTGTTCAAGTTGTGAGCAACATCAAGTAGGAAGCATCAATGTATGCCATTCTGGGCTGCTTTTTGCATTCAAAATTGTGTTGCTAAAGTTCAAAAAAGAATTTTGGTAACATAGTTTGTAAAAGTGGTAAATATATAGGTCTTGTTAGTGCGGGTAAATTGCTTGAGAAAAGGGAAATTAGAGGAAAAAAATAGGGTCTAACAGAAGTTACGACATTACAGAGGCTTGCTTGGGGTGAGACAGTTGCCATTTCCAGGATGGTTGGTGTGCATGGACTCTGCTTCTCCACAGTTTTCTAGGCAACTCAAACTGCCCTCCTATCACATGCAGGCAAATGAGGAGCAGAGCAGAACTGGGACACCATGGCCAAACTGTTGTACTCCTTAGGTAGGTGGCAACTGGTGGTGTCATGCAACTGATAAGCCACATAGTACGTTAAGATATCTAGTGCTGGGCCAACGATGGTGGTAGAGCCACCCTTTGGATGGACTTTAACTGAACTTTTACACATTATAATCTCAATACAATACCAACACACAACTCGATCCCGAAAGTTAGCCACCTCCAAGGTACAGCCACTCCTCACTTAGCATGCTCTCTAGATTTTCGATTAACTGTTCCTTTAAATGAAAGCAAGAGACTTTTACACCAATCAGTAACAAAAGTAAGCATGACTACAGTCACTCCAGCTCCACCTAAATGTAAAAAAATATGTAAATAAAAGATTAAATAAGGAGGGAAGAAGTAGAGGAAGACTCCATCATAACTTCTGGGATGGGTCGATGGGCTGAACCTTTCTTTCTCCCCTTGGGTCGGGATGCCTCCTGAGGAGATGAGGTTGACAGCCCTCTCCCATCTTCTTGGGTGAGTGATTATTATGCATTTGTACATTAGAGCTAGCTAAGTACCCCACACTGTAGAAGAGAATTCCCTGCACTGACATCCGAAACCTGCTTTGTGAATGTTGCATTTGAATGAATCATACTATTCATGAACTTGACTACTTGTTTTGAAGGTGTTCAGACCAACAATCAACAAACTGTTTGTGAATCCAGTACTGCCAGAGACTAGGACAGTCTTTGTTATCCCTATTTAGAGATGAGTCCAGCTGCTCCCGACTCTCTAACCTCTGAGGATTGTCTGCAATGCAAGGAGATTCACCTCTTACCAAATTTGCTCCCCCTTCAAACTGCAACAGTTAGAGGCAATTCACTGTGTTTGCCTGGATGTTTTTATGGATTAAGCCATATGTGTCTTTAGCAAAGAAGATACAAGATATGGAAGGAGTAATACTGCTGCTTTTACTATTCTGCTGACAGAAAGACATGGGAAAATATAATCCTTAGGTTAAATCTTTATCATTCTATAAATTATTTTATACTCCTGTAGCCCTATACTACAGTAGATTTTTTAAAAAATGAATGTAGGAGGTTAACAGACTTATAATAAGGCTGATGTTGAGATGAAATTATAAACAAAAGTTTTTCAGATCCATTTAAGTCTCTTAAAATTCCTCCCTAATAATATGATAGAATACCCAATTTATGTAAAGCTACATGAAAAAAATGATAATGTCCTTTGTTTTAGAACTGACTTTGGATGGTACTAGAATGCAGACAATGTTTTCCCCTTTGTGAGAAAGCTACAGATAATTTTCTGATTCTTTTATTATATTTATTTGTTACAGTTTGTGGGAAGAAGAGGAGAAGGAGAGGGAGAAATCTAGTTGTACTTCGAGTCTAGTGTTTTGTATTTGGCAAGCTCAATTTATAATTTCTGTGAAATTACTGGTTTTATGGAATTCTTGCAGTTTCCCTGCAAAATGATTAACATTGAAGATATTTATCTCTACAGGAAGATGTGGTGAGAGACATTAAAGTGAAAAATGGAATATTCCTTTAGAATTTAAATCCACCACTGACTCTGTTCAATGAGCAAAGATTCGTTCATTTTTAGTCCTCCAGAATTGAAGTTAGTTTTGTTGTTTGGGGTCTTTTGATGAGATTCAGAATATTGTAAATAATAAGATGCCAGATCTGTCAAGATACACAGACAGAGGTAAAGACACATACTTTTAGCTGAGGCAAAAATCAAAACAGAATGGAGGTACTTTTTGTGGATAGGAATAAAAGCATAATACCAATACTAGCTACATCTCTGACAGAGCTGTGACATCAGCAATTCTATTTCTGATAGGAATTACATAGATTGGTAAACGTGTGGGCTAGGTGGTATCTTGGGTGGAAAAGGGTAGGGAATCTTCTCTCAAGTATGCCTCCCTTTGCCTTCGTAGGAGGGCTTTTAATAGACCGGGTGTCACTGTAACTTGGGCCTCCTGGCAAAACACCCCAAAAACAGTATATTTGCCAGATGATGCTGCCGGTCTTACTTGCAGCAATCTATTAATGAACCTCAATTTTTAAATACAAGCCATACTAAGTTTTAGTGTTTTCTGTTTCTATTTTTCTGTTTCTAGTCTGTTTGACTTCTGTTAAACTGGATGAATAGCTGCTTAATAGGAGCTAAATTGCCAGAGGTATTTAGGTACCTATTTTTTATTTAGGCTTTGGTTACCATTGATTTTCAATGAGACCTGGGAACTGGAATTTACTCCCAGGAGTATGGTACTGCGAGCAGCAGAATACTTTGGCACCAGTGAAACCCTACAAATATAGGGGCTGCTGTGTCAGTGAAGTCAATGAACTATCTAATGAGTAAAACATAGTGATAGATCAATGCCGAACTCTCAAAACTACTTAAAGTCAGATCTGGGATTGCAGGCTGACTTCAAAGCGAGGCTTCCTGGTTGACGGCTTGAATTACACCACAGACCTTTGCTATAAGTCACAAGAAGTATAGCCAGATATTCTGAAATGTTTGTAAGCATTTTTTTTTTTTTTTACTGCATTTTTGCAGTGGTACATTTTTTGTTGAAATATGCATGAGAATTGGAAGAGTACATTATATGTACTCTTCCAGTGTACATGTGAGGCTCAACAAGGAGTTGCACCTCTGTCAGAATAAACACATGCATCAATACATGCTGGGAATTGACTAGTGAGTTTGCAGCCCTACGGAGAAGGGCTTGTGGATTACAGTTAATGTCAGATTGAATATGAGTGAATGGTATAGCTGCATCACGAAAAAGGCAGACTGCATACTGAGGTATATTAGGAAGACTGTGAGTAGCAGACTGCAAAAAGTTATTATCTCTTTTTACTCAGTGTTATTGAGGCTGCATCTGGAATATTGTGGCAGCTGCTAATCTCCTGGTTCCAGAAGTCAATGAGAATCTGGAGAGGATCCAGTGGTGGGATATCAAAAACGTTCTGACAAAGAGCACGGGAACTAGAATGAGAGACTTAGAGCTGTGTTTAGTTAGAGTAGTGCAGGTTTATTTAGAGCTATTTGAAGAGGATCTACAAAGGCCACACGAAGTTTTTTCAGTAGTACCAGGAGATGTGACCAAACAATGGCAACTTGGTATATTCAGACAGGTTGTTAGGAAAACTTTACTGAGAGAGAGAGTTTAGGGGACTAGTTATCCAGAGAGGTCGTAGTATTTTCTTTTTTGGAGGTTTTGAAGATTTTGCTGGGCAAAGCCATGGCTGATCTGTGCTGTGATGGTTTCTTTTCAAGCAGAAATCAGACTAGTGACCTCCAGAAATCCTCTTCAGACAAGACTTTTGTGGCTCAGAATTATTTCACTTCTCTTCCTGCTTAGGAGACAGTTCAAACTGTTTACTTAACTATTCCTGAAAATACAGAAGTATCACGCTAGGCTACATTTCAGCCTGATTGTATTTATAAATGTAGTAATTCAGGCTTAAGTAAGCAAATACAAGATAATGCCCTTTGTTTGTTGCATCAGTGGGTTTCTTGTGTGGAGTGATATATTGAGGGGAAGCTAAAAACGGCTGAGGAAAGAGAAACTCTCACAATTCCCAGCCCCCTGCTTGATTAGTGTCACCCATTGAGCTGTGTTTTAACTAGGCAAGGAGCAATGTACGTACATTTGAGTGGTGGAGTCCAGTAATGTCTGAGCGGGTTCTTCTAGATACTCCATGTAATGTTTAATATCAAAATTAATTATTTGAAGATATTTGATGGTACATAGGATTTAAGATTTAGTGGAGTGATACAACAATATACTGAAACCACAGTTCAAGTGTGAGTTGCAAAACAGAGCAATTGCAGTATAGAGTTGAATCACAATACAAATGTGATTTCCTGTACCAGTCTCTCTAATGTGCTCATCATCAGGTCACCAGGAAGCAGTATGTGAGTTGAAACTGACTTAAACCTGTTGCTCTTAAAATTCTTTTATTGTTCTTCTCATCTTTGTATTGAGATAAATTCAGATCTCTGTGCAAGAGTTGTGGTCATCAATCACTCTGCATTCTTCTCTGAGCATCATGGGCAAATAACCTTTGCCTCTCCTCTGAGTCTTTTTCCATCGTAGGGGCTTGTTGGTCAGTGACAATGTACTAAATGTTTTTCCAACTCGCTGGCTGTCCAGTGACTGGTAGGCTGGTGACATAAGACATGGGGACTGAGCAGTTCTTGCTGTTCCCTCAGTGCTGGCACTCAGTTTGCTTGTAGACTTTTGCATAATTTATAAACACTTACCTTATAGAGAATTTTACTGTGTTTCAAATTTGAAACTGTGGAAAATTTGAAATTGACTTGAAACTGTCTTAAAAAGACAGGTGTAAGACAGGGAGTGTATGCTGGATTTCCTTAAGAAAGGAAGTACAACTTCCTTGCTGTGGAACCAAATGGCTTTAACTTATGGTAATTGCACTCTGGGATATTGAATCTCCTGCTTGGAGAAAAATAAATAAAGAAATTGATTCCAGCTTAAATTCTTAGCTTCTCTTCTCTTTGGAAAACAAACAAAAAAAAAACTCTATCATGTTTATTTACTCTGTGGCTCACTAACCTGCATGAAGCATTACCTGGATTTCACAGTTAGGGGATATACAGAATTTTTGTCCATTTTATATAGAATCATAGAATCATTATTGTTGAAAAGACTTTCAAGATCATCGAGTCCAACCATAAACCCTTCAACACCATGCCTGTTAATCCATGTCCCTAAACCCCTCATCTACATGTTTCTTGCTAGGGACATTGACTCCACCACTTCCCTGGTAAGTCTGTTCCAATGCTTGACTACTCTATCCGTGTAGAAATTCATCCTAACGTCTAACCTGAACCTCCCCTGACACAACTTGAAACCATTTCCTCTTGTCCTATTGGTAGTTATTCTGGAGAAGAGACCAACTCCTGCCTCACTACAGCCTCCTTTCAGGCAGTTGTAGAGAGGGATAAGGTCTCCTATGAGCCTCCTATTCTCCAGATTAAGTAACCCCAGTGACCTCAGCCACTTCTCATAGGGTCTGTGCTCCTGCCCCTTCACCAGCTTCATTGCCCTTCTTTGAACACAGTCCAGCACCTTGATGTCCTTCTTGTAGTGAAGGGCCCAAAACACAGTATTCGAGGTGTGACCTCACTAGGGCTGAGTATGGGGGGATGATCACTTCCCTAGTCCTGCTGGCTATACTGTTTCTGATACAAGCCAAAAGGCCATTGACCACTCTCAGATCCTTTTCTGTCACACAGCTCTCCAGCCGCTCTCCCCCAAACCTGTAGCACTGCATGGGGTTGTTGGGAGTGAAGTGCAGGACCTGACAGTTGGCTTTATTGAACCTCATACGATTGGTCTCAGCCCAATCCAGCCTGTCAAGATCCTGCTGCAGAGCCTTCCTACCCTCAAGCAGATCAATTCTTTCTCCCAGCTTGGTGTCATCTGCAAAGTTGGCAAGTGCATTTTCAATTCTCTCATCCAAATCATTGACAAAGATATTAAAGAAGTCTGGTTCCAACACTGACCCTCGAGGGGCAGTTCTTGTGACTGGTCACCAACTGGATTTAACTGCACCACGAATTGCACTTAATTCATTTCCACCATATACACTTAATTATAACCACATGAAAATAAAAGTTTTCCTGAGGCTCACAGTTCAGCATTTCTCTGAAGATGAAAACTAATGGTGTGGTTAAAGATTTTCATTGGTGACATTTCTTAGTGTACAATTAGTTTAAAATGCAGAAAAGGTAAGGAAAGTGTGTCCTGTCACTGTACTGTGTTCTGTACTGTCCTGGTAAGTAAAAGCATTTGAAAGCAAAGAGAAATAAAACCGAAAATCTCCCTCATCAGCTACAATTGCTAACTGAGCAATTTTGTTCCTATCTGTTGATAAAAAGATAAGAAAGGCTTCTTGTCTTTAGCTTCCTTTCCTTTCAAAGTCCCTTCCTTTCTCAGTCCAGTGGACCTCATTGATGTGATTTTCCAGATTTTCACCTTGTGGTTTGAAATGGGGAGGCATAATTGTCCTAATTAGCTGTAGGCCTAATTCTGTTTGTTTTTTTTTATCATGGACACAAATCACAGCTGTTCAGTTCGAGTCTGTAGCCAGTCCTTCAAAAATGTATTAATTGCTCATTAAAAGCCTTCTAAAAGTTTCATTTAGAGTAGCTCAGAACTCACAGCTATTGCGTCCTTGGCCCTGTACCCTTGGCTCACAAAACACCCCAACATATTTCTAAATAAATTGCATGTATTTTATAATACCTGCTGTTCTGTCAGGCATATTTTAAAAAACACAGAGTGCTTGAGAACTATATATTTTACATAGGTGACTCAGAAATCTAAAGCTTTTTACTTAAAGATATGTTTTAAAAATATTTACCAAATTTCAGGTTAAATACAGAAATGAACTTGGCCTCTCGAATTGTGCAATTAATGAGGAATATTAACAATATTATCCTGAGAATTAATTTAGCTAAAGGCAACTGTGTCATGTTTAGCTCAATAATAGAACCATGAATATGATTCTACTAATTAAGGGATTGTTTCTTACCCTGTTGAAACTTAGTGGGAGACTTATATTGTTTTCCTTGCGATCATGAGGGGACTTAGGGTTCTATTATTATTCTTAGAAAAATCTTGACTCAAGTTTTGGCACCATGTAATGCTTTTTCTTTGCTTGCGTTGTTTGTTTGCCAGGGGCAATAGCTCTGCGCCTGCAACATTATTTCATCAAAGCAGCCAAGTCACTTTTGCTGGTTATATACACTTCTTCAAAAAGGCATTGCCCTACATCACTTTCTAACATCTGAGTGCCCTTGCAGTCAATTAAACTGGGCTTGTAAGACTGTCTGAGACAAGAAAGAGATTTTGCAAAGAAAATTCTCTTTCTTTTGAAGAAAGGGAATTGCAAGGGAAGAACAAAGGAAAATGTATAAAGTCATGCATTACAAATATGGAATTTGCTATAAATCTTCCACTGTATTGTTAGCTTTGCTCACTATACTTAAACTAAAAATTTCTTAAATTTTACCTGTGAGGTCACTTCCTAGAGGAGTTTTGTCTCATATATAGCGTGCATTTCACTTTATACTTTTCGCTAGAGAAACATGCAATTCTATTAAATTCTCATAAAACAATGTGTTAAAAATACAATTCTGATTCTCATTTATCAGTAGGAGTAGCTTAAAGCACTGTTTTGGAAAGGTCTTTGTGGTTAAAACAAGAAACAAAAGCTGGAGGGAAAAGAGGAATAAAATATCCATAAGTCTTTTGTGAAAGAAAAAAAGAGAAATCCAACTGATTCAGGGCAGTGATTTAAACATAGGCATTATTCATTTTTCAGAGATAGAAGTCAATGTTGTGCTACATAGGTTTGTTCTTTCTGTCTCTGACAGAATGTTGCAGGGAAAACCTTTCTACCAGTTTCGTTAATGAAATTAATGTTTTTGTGGTGTGTAAGTTTTCTATTCACAGTGGCATTTTTAATGCTAAACATTTTTAACTTATTTTGACCGGTTCTTCTGATGAGTAAAACAGTCATGTTTGAAAAGCCAGTTCCTAGGTCAAACTCAAAACTAATGTTTTGAAATGAAAAGCTGTGATTTAAGCTTGAATTGTGGGTTATATTTTGAAAAGTGTAGAACTGAAGACTTTCACAATGGTCTGTGAGGACATAGATGCTTTTATGTCAATGAAATGTTTGTGCCATCTGATTTGTCCTTGCAGGTAGAGTGACAGAGATCCACACTGAAGAGCAGAAGCAGGATATGGCTTGGCTATATCTGTTATGGTGGCTAGTGACTAGCAAATTCTTCTACCTAGAAATACAGAGGTAAGTCTCTCTGGAGTCAGTGGATCAGTCTTAGCATGGGCTCTTACCTCTCAGTAAGACGGTCTGTGCTGACAGAAGTAGAGTTAAAAGTGTTTTGATTTTCGTTTTGGACAAAATGGTGCTGGGGACAGAGTGGTGAGTGGGAAGATATCTCCAGTGTGTCAAGAACTCCAATTTATGTGTACTATTGCTCCAGTACTGTTCTGTTCTTGAGAGTGCTGGTGACACATCTCTAGCTGAAACTAGTGCTCACTGTGTGACCCTCACAGAAATAATGAAGCAGTAGAAAAGTACTGGAGTAACTGGGCTTCAATGAATAAGCAATAGCAATATCATGCCAGTTTAGCTCAGTGACTGACTAAAAATGATTCTCTTGCCTTTCATTGCTAAAAGGTGGCAGCCCATCAGTGCTGTCTTCAAGTGAGAACCAAGGGGAAGAAGAACCTTGTTCTGAGGAACTGTCATCTTTTTGAGACCAATGTCAAGCCTGGTCTCGCTGTGCTTATGGAAATGAGTCAGGAAGATATAGGCTGAAAGGCACAAATGCTCATCTCCTGAGACCACTGATCCCAGGCAAAGCTGAGCCTGGATTGCATTTAAGCTCACCTGTTGTATGGGAGAGCCTTTTTGGGTGCTATGTGAAATGACTTTTTCTAGCCAAGCAGGGGTTTCATGGACAAGAAAATACGTGTGAGTGAAAAGGCTGTAGAATTTAGCCTAGAATTTAGCTACCTCAAATTTTAAAAATTAAGATAAAACTTTTTTGCATCTTTTCAAAAAAAATGGGTTTTCTGGGTGTTGCTTGAGAGGAAAATCTACTCCAAAGCTCTGGATGATGTGGGGTCCACTCACAGTCCTCATCAGTAATCAAGCGATGGTCTAGAATTCAAGTGGTCAGGAAAGCTATGCTAACATTGGCCATGTAAGCAAGTAACTTTTGTAGTTTTTAAAGCTTTGCCATGAAGGACAAACCTGCTGGAGGCTGTGATCACTGGTGCTCAGGCCCTTTGCCTCAGTCACAGACCAGCAAGGGATGCCTGGAAATATGAGTCCAAGTGTAGCTGGCAATGGGGAAGAAGAACTGTGAGCAGAGAAGGAAACTTTAACTGTCTTATTTGTATCCACTTCATGCTCCTCTACCCATGATCCCGGTAGAGCTGGAACACGAGAGCCATTGAGAAGGAGAAATACAAAGGGTTAAAACACTTGGACGTCTCAGTAACCTGCCATCTTGAACCTAGAGAGGAGCTATGCACACAGAGAGGAAAGCCAAAAAGGGGATATTTTTGTCCATTGGTGGTGAGGGAGAGCATAACAGAGCTATTTGGAAAAGACCTATCTGGAAGGTCTGATTTATAAACAATTCTTGGTCCCTTAATCTCTCTCTCTCGCTCTCTTTTTTTTTTTTTTTTCTTCCAGCAGTACCAGGACTGTTTATTTATTTATTTTAATAAAAGGTATGCCCTTTGCTGAGCTAGAGACTCTTAGGCCAACAGGATTTTTTTTTTTGGCAAGTCTTAGCAATTTGTAACAGCATTTATTGCAGATGCTCATCTACCAATCTGCGGTTTCCCAGAACCACCGCGAAAGCATCACAGCTAGTTCAGGTGCCCATTTATCCTCAATTTATGGTTTAACTATCATTTACTATTTAGCTCAAAGAAGTAACATGTTCAGATGAGAACAGTAGACATCTAGACATGCTGAAAAAAAATAGTTGTGAGTAATCTCGTCTTTTTGCAGTAGTACAGTTCCCAGGACTCAAAATGATATAAGAATTAGTAGAGGTGCTGCTTCATACCTAGAAAGCTGGATTTTGGCAGTATATAATGAATGGGATGAAAGAATGGGAAATGTATTTCACAAATGTCTTGATAGTGTTTCTCCCTTTCCCTATTAGAAAGAGGGTTATTTATTTCATTTTGATGTCTTCCTTCTCTATTCTTAGATCTTTCTTGCCTCTTTCCTTCTTGCTCTGCTCCTTTTCTCTCTCTACCCCCTTTTCTATCCTCCTTTCTCACTTTTCTTTCTCTCAAGTACACAAAACCAACATTTTTCCTTTAGAATTTATACAGTCAATACTAGATACTATTTGTGTCCCATTTAAATTTAGTTTCTGGTATCTAGCTCTTAGATACGTCCAGATATTGGCTAGCTTACCAGTTTTGCTAGTGCTAAATCTACTAGAAATCAGAGCGTCCATGTCATTTGATTACTTTAAGAGAGATATCCGTTTTGTTGTACAGCTTGGATTTTCACCCCTCAATTGACCATAGTTTGCTTCTTTTCTTGTCTTTGCACGTTGGGTAACATTAAGAAAATACTGCCTGGCAGTTTGGTGCCTGCTCACAAAAACAAACAAACAAAAAAACAAACAAATTCATTCTGTACATACATCTGGAATCTAACAGAATTCAGTAAGAACTTCTAAGTGCTATGCTTGCCCTTTAGAAAAGCATTGTTGCTACTAAAAATAAGCATTCCTAAGATCTAAAGCTCAGAGATCTCATCAAAGATAATTAGGCCTCTAACTGTCCCGATTTTCTAATGGAGTTAAGGGCTCAAATTACTTTCAAATTCTTTCCTAACTATGACGAGTTTCAGTTCAGAATGTATAAGACTCTCTATGGCAGAGAAATTTGGTTACAGAGAGTCTAATCAATATTTGGCTGAAAAGAGTCACTTTATGCTAAGTAGCCTGCGAACCCCCAAAGCAAAGAAAGTTGTCAGATGCAGAGTTTGCTACAAGGAGAAGAGAGATACAAACAAGGAAAGGATGAATATCAAAGAAAATTCTTAGTGCCAAGGTAATATATGTTATGAATGTAAGGCAAACCTGTTATATTGATCTCAAGAGTTTTATAATAGTTGAAAGAGCTATGACAGCTATCCTGTATCTACAGACAAATGAACCAGACTTGTTATTAAGCTTATTCCAAATCTAGCTTCTGTGATTAGGTAACAGCCCTGTGGACCAAAGAAATAAATATGAACTTCATGTTATGCAAAATTAGAAAAAAAATCTGTGTTTATGATGATCATTAGTCTAATGTACTTATTTATGTTATGGAGTACAGGCCTTCTTTTCCCAAGTAATAGTTTGGAATACCCTCTATCTGATTTACAAGCCCAGGAATAATGGTATTTTAAGGAATACATTAGAATGGAAAAAAGAATCTCCTCTGGCTGGTTTACTGTTTTGCAATTTAGCAGATAGCCTGTATTCTTTTCCTCAGCTCACTGTGCTGCCCACGGGACAATGCTAAGATAAATTGAGACAACCTTATAATGAGCTTGGAGCTGCCAGATGCTGGTGATGATAACTTCTTATGTCACTAGCCTGAAAGGCTAAAGGGGACTTGCGCGTTGTGCGTCTTGCTGTTTCGTCTGATCTGCAGTTTCCAAGGGTTTGGCATTGTTTTCTTTCTTTCATGTTTTCTTGTTACAGTGTTGCAATGCTAGGTTTTGTGATTTTGATCTAAGCATAGCTAAGCACAAGTAGATGTAATGGAACTGTTGTCTGTAGCAATTTCTGCACTGACTCTTTTCCAGTCACATCTCCAGCATCCTCTGGAGAAAAAAAAAAACACTCTTTCTGGAAGTTACCTTTTTTATAGGTTTCTAAACTGTACGAGCAATTCAGCAGCCATGTTTTATTGATAGTAAAACTGAGAATCTATGTAATCCATCTTGAGTTCATAGAAAGTAGCCTGTGGTGATGACTTCTCATAACTTCAACAGGAAGCACAAATCTTTTGCTGAGTGCATTGGCAATTACAACTGGGTGAGAATTGGAATGATCTAATTACTTGGCTGTAAAAGCAGTCTTGCAAAAAGCAGTCAGAAGCAATATATGCCCAATGCTAGGTATCTGTTTGCTTACCTGAGGATTTCGTTTCTAAAATACGTTTTTTTTTTTACAGTATCTCTAATTTTGCAGTCACTTTTAGAAGTAATACTTTTCCACTGAGAAGCTGTGAAAGAAAACCGTTCAGGAAATGCAGTTTTCAGATTTGCAAATGCAGTTCCTCAGTACTACAGTTATGTTTAAGCAAATTTAGATGGTAAAACTTTCAAAAAATAATTCTCCTTGCTTTCTGCTTCCTATATGCATAACACTTATTGTAGTACTTGCCCTTAATGCTCCATTTAGCTCTCCCTGAACTTGAGCTTTATATCTAGCTAAAATATTCCTTAAAGTAAGCATTAAGCATGTCTGTTTTGAGAGGATTTATCTTCATGTTCTGGTTTCTTCTCAGCCTTTAAAGAAATACATTTTTATGCAGTTTGAAGAAAACTGCTCAAGGTAAAAGTTCAGGAGTATCTGATGTGTTTAAGTATTGATGTATTTTCTATTATGATTTAAAAAATGTGCCTTCCAGAGCTTTGACATGCATGCACATATAGAATCTTATGTGAAAGCATGGAAAGGGAATCTTGGGAAGAGCTATTGGTCTGAGGAAGACTTATTCTTGCAAGTTAATTGGAAAGGGTTTTGTACGGTTTAAAATAAACCCTTTATGTTTTACTTTCATCAATTTGAAAATGGAAAGTCTGAATTACTTTTGGCACAAGTAGTGGGACTGTATAGGAATCAACTTTCAAAGCTTGGTAACCTTTTTGATAAATGCATTTTCATTTATCCAGTGTAATGCAGTATAATTAAATGTCTTTTTAGACCAATAAAATATTTTATTTAAAGGAATATTTCATGATGATGAGAGTTCAGCATGGAGATTATGCCAGGAGGAGATGTAAGCTTAATTCGGAATCTCAATTCAGAGTTGCATAATAGCTCTAAGAACGCAGCTGTTAGGGTAACGCGTGGGACTAGACCAAATTTCCTTATACACACTACCTCACAGGACGATTTTAGGGCTCATAAGATAACTGACTTCTAGGGTAGGAACTTATTCTTTCCTATGAAAATCTTTTCCTCATCCAGAAGAAAATTTTAGGAAAGATTTCATGGTACTGCATGGATTTTATTTCCAAACTATGGCCCTTCTGGATTAAATATCCTGCCAAAATATGTAAGATTCTTCTGAGAGATCTAGAATTACTGGTATTTTAGTGCTGTTACCCACTAAGGAACATGTAGAAGTATTTAATTAAATGAGTGTTTTAGTCCCATAACTTAGCACATTTTATTTGATATAGTTTACTACCTCTTGATTAGTGTGGTGTGTGATTTTCTTATATAGCTTGAACTCCTCATCTAGTTGGTGCTGAATATTGGGAGAATATCCATGAATCCTTGTGGGGTTTTGTGTGTGTGTGTGTTTTTCCCCTGTTTCTTCTGTTCCCCACTTCCCCTTTTTCTCTTACATTCCTAGAGACCAGAATTGCTGCTCTGAATTTTGTGTTTGACTGACAATTACATTCCAATTATTTTTAAACAATTACAATGATGTAGTTTTTCTTTTGACTGAAGAATGTCCCTGTAGGTGTGTCTTACACAAAACCATGTACCTGGTGTGAGGTGCCAGGTTTCCCACCTCATAACATGCCATTTTGGAAGTGTACCTCGGTTAATCTGTCTCTAGAATTAGATTTGCTTTTAATCCTTTAAGGCTATGTCTATGCTAGCAGATTAATCAGTGCCAAAGAGCATTTCTAGGCACTGTAATGTGATTGTCAGTTCTGCTAGATTGTTCTTACATTCCATAAGTATAAATTAGCTAATCCCAGTTTTTTGACACAGCTCAGAGGGTCATTTCCAGTGGACTAAGAGAATTTATTAACATAGGTCTGAGTTATTCCAAGCTGCTAACCAAAGGTCCTGGGCATGCTTAATTAAGTAGCTTCGTTTAGATATAGCCCCTACACTCTATACGAGAACTAGTAAAGGAGTCCTCATTCTGCACAGAATGCAAGCTTAGCCTTATCTTATGTAACAACTAAATGTGAACAAATTCTACCATTCCTGTTGTGTTATGGGGCCTAACTGGTGAAATCAGTGTAATGTAATAGAACGAAGTAATGTAGTTTGGATCACAAGAAGTTGAAAAGCAATAACTTCCTTTTTTTTAACACAGGAAGTATAAAACTTGCAAGAAATTAAAATGCTTCCTACAGACCCTTATAAGCCCATGAAAGGTTTGTTTGTTGAAAGGTTACAAGAGCAGCCTAATTAAAAGTTCCTGTGCAGCTGTGCTTGTGGTGTGTGTATATGCTTAATCGTTGTCCAAATCAAACCAAATTCATTGTTCAGAGTCTTTCCCTGTTCATAACCTCAGATAAGAGGGTTTATTTGTTTTTTTTTGTTTTCAAAATATCAATAAAATATCTTCATACTTCATTATCTGAAGTTACTGCTATGGAAATTAAAGTTGCTCAGGTTGTTCTCATGTGGCTTTTTTATGATTTTCTTAGGATAAAAGGAAAGGATAGGTAGTTTAAAGCCAAGAATACAATTAATGTTTGTAGTGTGTGTATGTGTATTAATTCTGATTGTTAATTATGTGTGTGCATATTAATTAAAAGGAATGTATTTTAAACAGTTAATTTTTGCTTCCAGACTGGAAATGTAGATATTACCATGCAGTGATCTGAATACATATCTAACTATAGACCTTATATAAATAAATATTCTTAAAGAGAAACCTTATTAAGTTCAGGAGGAGAGAAATGCTTTCTATCTCCATACATGTATAAATAACTAGAGACCAGTAGATGGTGCTCACTGTGTAGTATAGTCCCAGGGGTTAGCAAAACCAATAAAATTTGTTGTTGTGCAATGAAATCGATGTCTGTGCAACTCTTTACAACCACTCTGAACAGATGGTAGGAATGTTCTGTCTAATTTAGTGTGCAATGCTTACTTGAATACAGATTCATATAACACATTATGATTGTTAAGTTAGACTTCTTGCTGGAAAGAAATTTCTACCTCTCTCATGGGGGACAATGTGAAGACAATGGTGGATAAAGAGAGGAGGTAGATTTGTAGGGTGTAGGGATTAAAAAAAAAAAAAAGGACATGGGCGGACATGCTTGAAATAGATTAATATGGCAAAGAGGAAGAAAACAGAAGATACGTAAAGTGGGTTGTGGGAGAAAAAAGATTGATATAGAAGGAATTATAAGATAGAAGGAAACACTGCTGAAATAGGAGAATAACAATTTAAATAGATTAAATAAGATGAAGAAGACATGAAAAAGGGATTTATTTAAGAAAATTAATAGAAAAATATGAAGGAGAACTGAGAGGTTGCTAGGAGAATGATAGGTTTGGGGAAAATAATATGGAAGGGGAAACAAATGCAACAAAGTGACTGTGTATTTTTAGGGTGTAGATATTATTAATCTTTTGGTTTTGCGTATGCCAATAGCACACTGATATAAGGTTTGAATAAGAAGGGTTAAGCTTAAATGCCTGGCAGTTCTTGAAATGAACACATTGACTTGTGCACCCACTTAAAAAATAAAGAATATTCTGGATTTTTTTTTTTTTTTTGTTTTTTTTAGTATTAGTAGACTTGGAATATTTTGGGGTACATTTACCCAGAGTACTGAGTACTCTTTGGTGCATGTCTCTTGGCAGGCTGTCATGCTTGAAAGTGGTGTGGTGACGTGTTAGTGCTTTGTTGCACAGGATGTTGTAATTTGGATTCTTACCTCCATGTAGTTACTTGCTGCACTTTTGCCTCTAGCTGTGATATAGAGCACTGCCTGGCTGTTGCACAGAAGCACTTTAATCCAACTGGATTTTGCCATGAGATTAATGGAACAAATTCATGTACAAGTTCAAGCTTATATTGCCTGTCAGGCAGTAAGGTTAACGTGTCAAATGAAAACCCCTACCAGTTCACCCAGAAGTTTCATTGCATGTTCATTACATTTTTCCATGGTGTGAAAGCTAACATCTGGAGAACTGCCCAGAAAGTCCCTGCTGAAAAGGAGGGTAATAGAGAGGGATACACATTAGTCTTTCTTGCTCTCTTCCAGCAGTTCACCAATAGATGGTGGCAGAGACCCTTCCCAGAAGCTTCCACAGGCACCCTCTACTTCTCAGTCTGGGCTGGCCTCAAGACATAAAGGTGGCAAAATATAGCTGAGTTGTCGCATGGAGCAAGCGATGAAAGCAAGGAAGACAGGAGCCTGGAGGCCAGTGTTACAAAATTTGAGATTCCCAAACTCGTTGTTAGATCTGTGCACACTAACGTAAGTTTGTGATTTAGAGGACCTTGTTTGAAGAAATACAGAATAATCTTGTTCAGAACATGGAAACAGTGTCCCAAAAATATATCTTACAATCTAAGTGACCATTGTCGCTTTGATCAGTTTGTAAGTCTTGTTAATATTTCTCTCCTTACTATACAATTTATAACCCCTCTTATGTTTTATTATTTAACTGATGTAAGGTTTTCTCGCAATCTTGTACTTTTATGGGTTTCTCACAAATACATCCCTACAGGAATATGTTGGCATGCACATACTGCACCAGTAAAAATTCGTGTTCATTTAGTTAAAACGGTTTCAGCTGTCTGTCAGACTTTTACTGAGGATCTTTAGCTGGAAATGTTCTCAGGTATTTACATGGATCTGTAACTCAATCTAGGCAGAGATTACTGTAAGAGTAGGAGGACCCTGTCTTGAACTCTGCAGAAAAATTTCCATCGGCATGGAACATGAAATGCAGGCACCTGGATTCGACAGAGGCAACACCCGCTCTGCTCAAGCCCTGCTCCAGTCAGCCATTCCTCAGTGTATCTGTCTTTTGAGGCTTCAAGTACTCCCTTCAAAATCAATGGGACTATTCACACTCTTAGTCAGGCATGTATTTTAAGCAGATTGCTGAACTGGGACCATTCTGTGCTATCTAAATGACTATACACTGTTCAGAATAATAGAAAATCTGTCCCTCAGTTATTTTAAAAATGACTCAGAAAATTATTATATTTGCCTTCAACTGTCTTCTAGAGAAAATGAACTATTCAATCAAAATATGGAGAATCACTACTCAGCACTGGAAAAAAATACTTAAAAGTTTTCTCATGTTATTTTGATAGCTACATTTGTTTTGTGCTGCTCTATCAATGAAGTTAAGGAAGTGAATTGTTGTTATAGCTTTGCTTGTTTGGAGTACATTATAGAGACTGATTTTCTATTTATGATATGCTCTAGAGGAAAAAAAAAGAGGTGATTATTTGTGTTTTATTCTTAACCCAAATACATTGGAGAGGAAAACTGCAGCTTCGGTAAGTGTAAACACCTGCTGAGTCTCACTAGTACTTTGCTTCTTAAAGAATATACGGCTTCGTTTTGATACAGAGCCCTACTCTGAACTCTTTGCAGTGGGGACTAGCAGACAAGGATAAAATCTGGTGTATAGGAGAAATGCACAATATTTTCACAACAAGGGTGTTTGTCACTAGAAGGAATGGCAGATAGACACAATTGTACTTTAAAGCAGAGCTTGCTTCTGTGTTGACTTAAACAGTTTTTAGAAATGCTGCTTGACCACACTAACCAAATGTAGTCTAGTGAAGTATTACAGCTGGACCCTGGAGAAAACAGCATGGAAGGAGTTATCTGAAATTAAAGGACCACCATGATCACCCTGTAACTGGTGGGGCTCCAAGTGTGGTCTCTGTCTTGAGATAGGAGACTTTAATTACTGACTATGTCGACCTGGATTATTTTTGACTTCACATTCATTTTCCTGTTTCATCCCAGCAGCTGTAGCTTTGTCATTCAGGAAATCAACCTGCATGAAAACTAATTGCAGAAAGGTCAGATTTTGTTTTTATTTTTCTTCAGAAATCATTAGCTTTCTATTTGTAGCATTTTACTTGATAACTAATGCTTTCCATTATACCAGACAAATTTTTATTTATAAAATCCTCTTGATTTATTGAACTGCTTCCACCTCTCTCCTTAATTGTCCAAATACAATTAGAGGTCTGGATGAAATCAATCACCTTGGCAAAAATTCAGCCAGCTTTATTGCCAAATCCAAAGACTGTCTGAGTGGGGAAAAAATGGTACACTGGCACTCTTGATTTAAAAACAATTTGAAATGTGGTTGTGTGTGTTATTAATTCCAACTGAAACTCTGGAGGGTAATTACTTAGAAGATAGTGTTGTAAATCCGTTGTGCCATGTTCCATCACTAAGTATGCCAGGCCAGACTACGGTTTAGCATGAAGGTTCTAGGATAGAGTAAATTAGTGATAGTCTTCTTGTATGGCCTCTTCAAAGATGAAAAGCTGGGACAGAAAAATGAGATGCCTATCTGCTGTTTCGTTATGTCTGAGCAGTGTCCAAATTCTGGAAAGAAGTCTGCTAACTAATAGGGCTGGACTGATACAAAAGCAGTACTAAATGACTGCAATGCAAAATCTGAAGGGTTTTTCTTCTCTCATAAAAAACAAAAGGAAATCAGACATGGCAGAAACCATTCTTTATTATTTTATTTTTCTTTCTTTCTCTCTCTCGCTTTTTTTTTCCTCTTGTACATGTCATTGTTTTCTGCCCTCAGGATGTGGCAGGCTGTGACTGAAGTTTCTGAAATACTTTTCAATTCAAAATAAAAGCACTGTTTTCTAGTTCATGAGAAGGTTGTAGTCTTAACTGGACATCTTCCATATTTAATAAGAGATAGGCAGGTCACTGGTCTACCATATATAGAAGGGTCAAATTTAAAATATGGTTTCATAATGAATATTTCCTGATTATTGATTACCCAGTTACTGATATTATATATGTTTAGCATCAGAAAAGCACTTTAATACTATGATATTTCATTTTGAAAGTTAAATAAAAGGTTTCACATTGTAATCCTGAAGTCATATGTAGATGGTCACCAAAACCCTGTTTTTAAAACATGCATTGATTACTGTATTAACTAACCATGAATTAGGCAATTCTCAAAGAGATGGTGCAGTTAATCATGGCTATTTATGCACATCTTGATCTCAGCTGCAGCAGTTCAGGGAAATTTCTGCAGGAATCCTTATTTTGTGGATTCAAGACCTGTCTCTTGTGTGGTAGAAGCATTCCATAAAAGTGCAATTCTAATTTGCATTCTTTTATTTGTAGACATTTTTGCCTTCTTAGGACTATAAAACCCATTGCCAGTGCCTTTAGCTTTCTGCACTAGACTCCCTAGACTTTATCACCAAAAGCAAAAGCTCTTGCCTTTTGATTGAAATGTATATTTCCAATTGTTAGCAATCTTATCTAAGCAGACCAACCTCTAGAGAGTCAAAAAAGGCAAACTCTTGCACAGTGTAGATAATAGTATTCCATCAAAAATTAAATGTGCATATTTGCTACTCTGTTCTCACATCTATTGAAATGACTTAAAAAGTATTCTCTGAGTCTTAAAAAATTTAAGAATTAATAAAGTTACAGGTTTGCTGCAGCATTAATAGTGACACCTAAATGCATTTAATTACAATGTAGCATGTTGGAATTCCGCAATAGTCTTATTTTTCTGTAAATAACAAACGATATGCAGAAATAATGTATAAGCACCATTATTTTTATATGTAGTCACACATCTATTTTAAGAAATGATTAATACTATTAATTTAAGTGGACTTGCAACTGTCCAGTGTATAAAAACTATAATGCAGTTGCTTACAGAAGTCTAAGAGCGTGTTATTTCACACATGCCTAAATTTACATATACCAGTAAATATACTGAAACCTGGCAGAATAACACTTACTAGGTTAGATTAGTTACATCTAAAGACTCAAAAGTTTGAGAAATGTGTGATCTAGACAAAATTTCAAAAGCTTTCAATTGTTTTAGAAGTAACTATTAATTTTTTAAACCAGGTTAAACTCAGGCTGCCCCTTGTGCCATTGATTTAATCTCTACTAATGTGTTTCTTTGATCTAAAGAGGGGAGGATCTTTAGATTAAAGGAACAAGGTGGAGGAAGATGGTGGAGGAAGGTGGTGGGAACAAAATTGAAAAGAGAGAGGTAAGGCAAGGCAACCTTAGGTTGGTTATCTGTCACGGAGTGGCAACATTAAAGCTGTAAGTAGTGGAGAAACTGGTGAAAGATTCTCATCTTAGTAGTGAATGAATTGATCTCTGGATGTGACTTTAGTTTTTACAGTATAACTAGGCCAGAAAAAAGTGTAATGTGTAATAGCACAAAGGGCATTTACGCTTTAATTAGCAAAAGTTAGATTACCGATATTGTATTGTGGGTGTAAAATAGGAAGAAAATTGAAAATAAATGGGGAATGTAATGTCTATTATGGTAAAGAAGCAAGATAAGGGAGAGAAAAAGAGAGAGAAGGCAAAATATTCTTTGTTAACTGGCAGTTGTTGTTCCTTGCAATGTTCTCCCATCATTTTTGTCAGGCAATTTGCAGTTCATCAGCCAAGTGATCATGGATCACAAAGGAGGATAAACTGCAGAGGTCAGTCTTTAGGAGACATCTAGAATCTGGCCTGGTCTTTAGGGTTTGCTTAAAACAGCAATGAGGTTACTGGGATTTGCTTTGGGTTTGACTCTGGTTCCTGGTGCTGTTGTTGATTTCTAACTGTGGTAGTGGTCTGACTCTGCTGCAGTCCTAAACCTGACTTTCCACCAAAGAGGGGCTCCCTGGAAGCCAAAAGCCCTAAGGATTTCTACTCCTGAAGATTGAGAATAAAACAGTTTGGAATAGGAAGAGTTTTCTGTTTATGGAGTGAAACAGACCAAATCACAACTGAGGTCATAAATTCTGGGAATTTATTCAGGCTTTCTAATCTGATAATTGAAGAGTAGTAGGCTTTAGAATTGGGTGTATTCTTCTTGCTCTTTATCAGATAACCAGAATGTGAATGCTATAACATTCCTGGGGGGGAAGCAAAGCAGCCGAACAAATTAGATGGGTGATTGTATTCTGGAGGGTGTGGAGAAAGGGAGGCACTGAGAAACAAATTTAAATTTTTGAGAGATCATTGCATTTCACAGTTACAACAGCTAGAACAGATCATCCTAATTCTCATATAGATGACTGAGGGGGAATTAGGCTGATATAGGCTATATACCCATATATATATGCGTACATATATATAATATATATGATATATATAATATAATTGTACAAATAGAACTCACAAGTATCTAATGTATTTTGGAGCACAGGTCTGTTTCAAAGTCAATAACCCTTGGATGAATGAGTGAACAAGAAGTGGTAAGAAGTTTTGAAAAGCATAGGTTAACTATTCTTGAAAAGAATATAAGATATCAAGCTTGAATCCTGCAATAACAAGCAATTAAGACAGCTGAGGAAAATTTCTTTGGGGAAAAACTGCAGCTAACAGCATAAGTAAATATTTTTAAAAGTTTTTGTTTCTTCCTAAATCATCATTTGACCAGCTGTACAATGGAACATAATCTGCTTTTACTGGATGGCTTTTTAAAGTCACATTGGAAAAATGAAAGGATCTAAATTTTCAAGTTGTCTTTTGTTTTACATGCTAAATCCTTGTTCAGAATTTGGAAGTGTGATGTAAATCAAGTTCAGAGATGTTTAAGAATACATCTGTTTACAAAGATGAAAGATGTTATGCTACTTGAGTCTACCCTCTTGTAATCCGTGCTTTAGGATAGAATCATCTTGGAGGATGCTCAGTGTGTCGTTGACTTCTTATTTTCCACCCACTCCTCCAAAAGAAATTATGTCATTTTGCAACACTAACTTTTACTTAAAAATCCTTCTTTATGAGTGGGTGGAAAATAAGAACTGTAATGAAGATTAATGCTATTTTTATTCTTCTTGATTTGAGAGGCAGTGCTTAGAAGACAAGGAGATCTAGCAGAAAGCACGTGAGACCTAATGAAAAAGCATAGGTCATAGAGATTGATTTATGGAATGACTGGCCACTGAAGATTAGACTAATTCAAAGTCTAACCAGTTTTATAGTTTTAGTAAAGTCTATATGATTAGGTTTTATTATTTTCAATAATTATGTTAGAGTTGTATTTAGACTCCAAGGGAGAGTGGGGCCTTCTGACTAGACACTCTAATGGCTAGGCAATTAATCCATCTCCCGGGAGTTCGTGGGGTAAATAAGCCAAGTGGAGTCTGGAAAGGAAAATAGAGCTGCTGAGTTCTGGGATGATTTGACCATGATCAAGCAACAAGTCAGTTGTTAAAAGCAGAACCCTTTTGTCCCAGTGTTTGTCTCAAGTATTTAAGACCAAATGAAGCAACGAAACACAATTTTAAAAAATATAAGTTGCTGGAATCTGTGAAAAGCAGGGAAAATGAAATAAATAAAAGGTTGTCTTATGCATTGATATGTACACCTGCCCAATTGGCCTGCAAATAGCATGAACTAATCTGTTTTTTTTTTTAACGATTTTACATAGAAAAATGCTGCAATCATTTGAAAGCATAATTGTCTGCTACATTTTGGTGATGCAGTGGGAAGATTTTTAGCTATTCTATGTTGCTGTTTGTAATTAGTGGTGTATTCTGGCTTTTCTGTGTAGGAGTTCTATTTAGTTAGCTATTAAAGATGGAGTTGGAGAAGAATTCTGGAAAAAAAAACAGAATACGCCACAAGTTAAGATTGGTTTATGTGATTCAAGGTAGATTTTTTTTAGAAGATAACAACATTGAAGCCTTCAATATAGATGGAGGGAATACTATTGAAGCAATATATACCAGTGCTTGCAATTGTGTATTTCTACACAAGGTCTCAAAAGTTAAGCTAAGAACAAGAGAAGTATATTTACCATGCCAAAAAAAAAAAAAAAAAAAAAAACCACTTTATTCTCTAGTGTTTATATGAAGACTGTGCTTTTTGATCTAAAAATAAATGAAAGAAAGAGGAGAATGAATAAGAAACATACTTATATAGTTCTGGGCTCACCAGACTACCTCGA
>JAUBNY010000280.1:458449-488649 GCA_032275445.1 Crypturellus soui
GGGCACACTGCTGCCTCATGGTCAACTTGTCGTCCACCATGACGCCCAGGTCCTTCTCAGCAGAGCTGCTCTCCAGCCGGTCGGTCCCCAGCCTGTACTGGTGTCTGGGGTTATTTCTCCCCAGGTGCAGGACCATGCGCTTGGCCTTGTTGAATTTCATGAGGTTTTTGACCGCCCAGTTGTCTAGTCTGTCCAGATCCCTCTTACTGCTTTATAGAAATTTAAATCAAGGTATAGTTCAACAAGACACTTGATAACATTTTCAATCATTTCAGTTATCTCAGTATTTCAGCTAAATAATATTGCAGGCACAGATGTTTTTCAACTTAAGGTAAATACTCTATGTCTTTCTGTCTTTCTGCCTTCCTTTCCTGTTATCACTGAGATAACAGGAAAGTATATTATCCAACTAGGAAGAAGAGCTTAACTAAGAAGTTTTAATTCTTACAGTAATTTTATAGTTTTTCTTTTATATATTTGCTTCTTGTTTGCCAGGAGCAGCTGAAATCTCCATCTAGTAGCAGAGAATGTTAGTTTTACTGTAATGCAGCATAAGCCAGGGTGAAAGAAAAAAAAAAAAAAAGTGTTGTTGGATATGAAACTTCTGAAATAGTCATATTTAATACTGACCTATAGATACAGTGATTTACCACTGAGTTTCCAAGAGTAAGTAGTATTTATTTCCTCCAAGTATTCTCTTGTGAGCAAAGTGACATCCATATTTTTGGTACCTGGTTCTTGAGAATGATTAGGTCATCTTGTGAATTAATTTAACCAGGTGGTTACATATGAAAAAGTAACAAATGATGTAAGAACATATGGAAGAGGCTTGTTAGCTTCTACAGGAATCTCATTAGGTATAGATGATGGCTCTGTTTTCTGTTGTTCTTTTTTAATTTAATAACCTTGGATGTAATAAGTTTCTTTTATTACAGTGAGCATTTGATCCTATTCGTGATGTGATTTCATTGACATATATCGCATTTCCTCATTGTCCTCTCTCTGTCAAGATGAATTATCTTACCCTATTTAGCCATTCATAATATGAAAGCCGTTCTATATCTTGGTTGCCCTTGGCATCTTTTTTTTGAGGTCTTGCTCTTTTTGAGAAAAGGTAGTTGAAATGCTTCACAGTGTTCATGGAAGCTCACAGTGGATTTAATATAGAAATAGATTTGTTCTGATTCTGATGGCTGAGTTGGAATTTAATAAATCCATCTGTTAAAACCCCAGATTTTTATCACAATGGTAATAGTAGTCGCAGAGCCTGTCTGCCTCACTCTATGTATATGTTAGGATTCCCTCTCCCTCTCTCTATCCATGACTGAAAAGTTATAAATATTGAATTTTATCTGCCATCTTATTGCCCAATCAGTCTTTAAAGGTCCTATAGAACTCAGCCTTAATTTTTACAATCATGAATAACATAATGCCAGCAATGAGTTTATGCCCTCAGTATTTACAATCTTTTCCATTTTCTTTTATGTACATGCTTGACTGCAAAATTCAGTGGATGTTCTCACCTTCTCTGTCAGAATTGACTTTTAATTCCTTTCTGCTGATATCTCATCTTCAACTACTTACTTATCCAAGAGAGCATCCTTTTATTTATCTTGTAATATCTTACTATTTTTAAAGGCTTTGTGAAGAGCTTTTTTGAAATCTAAGTTGAATAAACTCATTGACAAGGATCTTTCCTTAAAGAACTCCAGGAAATCTATAGGGTGGGAGTGCCCTTTGTGAAATACATGTTCCTGTCTCTCAATGCTCAACTTGAACAGAAGTTTTACAGCTCCTCTTCATTGTATTGCCTGTTGACATCAATAACAGTGGTTTATTTTTTGTGATTGTGTTTTTTTTCCTTTTTGCATCTCTACTTCTTCTATTCTAAGACTATTTGTTCTTGAAGGCTTTTCCTTAGATTAATAGATTTCCTCTTCCTGCTCCCTTTTCTTTGTGCCACTGTTTGCCTGCTTCTGATCATGTATGTAGTGGAGGAAGCAATAGATTTGTTTCATCTACATTTTTCCCTGTGTTATACCTATGGGAGAATTTAACTCACCCACAAGAGTAACAGGTCATTATACTGCCTTATTTAATTGCAAGTAAACTTGTTCACAGTGAAGTCCTTAGGAAAGATGGCAGTTACCTAAACAAGTTCTGCATTTAATTTCTTCTTGGTCATTCTTCCGTTATAAGTGTGTCTGGTTTTCCACAACATCAGAGAAATACTGCCCCTTTTAATGGTGCGATAGTCTATAAAGCAGCTGCTATTGCAGTAAAGGTAACCATTTTAAAATCTGAGTTTGTGTATGCTGATATGAGTCATTAGTTTTTCAGTCCATTTTGTAAGGTTTGGTGAGCATAGCTTCAAGTTCCTTTTAATTGGTAAGACTGCAACTGTCCTGTATACTGCCCTGCATCTCAAGGACTTGTGCAGATGATTCATTGAATTGTTGACTTTTTGTGCTACATTTGAACATCTTCGTTATCAAGAGACTAGAGAGACTACTGGAGCTGCCAACAGCTCAAAGGACTGGGCTTGAACTTCTTCTACGAAGACTTTCTTGCCTTTTCCTTTTCATGTGAGAAAACATTAATAGCTGGATGTAGAGTGTGGACAGCAGCAGATCAATGTGGCTGTCTCCTGCCTGAGCTTGAGAGAGAGCAGGTAACTTAGCATGCATCTGTGGACAAATATTTGTTTTTAGATTCAGAAAGTATTTTGACAGGTGAATAAATGACATCAAAACAAAACTAAACAAAAAACCATATCCCTGGGTTGTTTTCACCCCTGACTTCCTTCTTTTTTTTATCCCATTAAGTGACGATTGTTTTCTTAAATTCTTTGTTTCATTAGTATTGCTTTTAACATGTACTGATTTGCTAAAAAGTATTTACAGAGTGCACCTTCTGTACATAGCATTGGGTTATTAGAGAGTTCTGATACATTCTGGGATGTCCTTAGGTATCTGAAAATGTCACAGGATTTCAAGAAGAGAACATTATCATCATTAGTGCCTTCCTAATTTGGTCCCTGTTTGGTTTTAATCAGAACTGTATAGTTATTGTAACATGATATATTAAATAAGTGTCTGCTGGGTACTTTAAATTGTACCACAGGGGAAAAAATATTCTCCATTTTCATGAAATAAATTTTATTTTATTTATTAACATGTAAGTAGTTTATTTGTTTTCCTTTGTTAGTGTATTACTTATTTATCACATTTTTATGAAACCCAGAGGTATCCTTTCATTAATTCACATTTTATTGGGAACAAAGCATTTAGTTTTGCTTCGGAATAAGCTGTTCCTAAACAGGAGTGGATATAAATGGTTATGTAATAGCAGAAATAGTACTGGTACTTTCAGAGCTCTGTCCTTAAGTACTATTTCTAGTACTCTATGTAAAGAACAGGCTGAATTGCATGTTCTTCCTTGACCATATTTGTAGGCTGGAGGGAAAAAAAAGTCACCATGAAGAGAATGAGAATTTTTAGCATGAAAAGAGCCTGTAACAGGTATCTATACAGTCACAGATCCCCTTATCCAGTGTTGTAAGACTAATAATGTCAGGGTATGCAAATGCTGGGTTGAGGAGTCCCTAGAATACCTTGAGAAAGTTGTTTTGTGATTTGAGCTGAACTGGGGCTGAATTGCTACTGAACATGGGGGACTAAACCAGTATCTCTGTGTGGCTTTAGAGTTGACCTTTCTAGTAAATACCTAGAATACATGTGCCTCTCCATAAGATTATAGTGGCAGGGGCAGGCGGGGAGAGGGAAAGGAAAAGAACAAGAGTCCCCTAGACACATTAAATCAGAGAAGAATGTAGCTGATATCTAGACCTAGAAATCAATCCAAAGGAGCAGAAAGTGCTCTACATAAAGGAGATGTTCAGATCTTGGTGGTACTCTGAGCGCAAAATGACTTTCAGGGTTTTCAGTATGGACATTCTTTTCCTTAAGTTCAGCTGATGCTGATTCAGCTCTGATTCAGCTCTCTGTTATTTCTCAGGCTCTTTTTCTTTCTTGACAGATACTTTACCCATTTGTGTTTTACTTTCATTTAATTCCTTCTGTCCTACCAAAACACCACTTCAAGAAATATGGAAGTGTGCACAGTAGCCAAAATGAACAGTTCCCTAACCCAGACAGCCAGACACTCCTGTGATTCTGTCAAGTCTTGGTGTTTATTCACATGTGAAAGAAAACTTGTTAGTTATATTTTTTCATTCAGTATATATTGTGTTGTGTAGTTGAAAACCTAAATATGCAGAAAGCAAGAGTTCCTTGTGCAAATACTAATGGAACTTCATTCTCTTGAAAGCACATGCTTGTCAAACACATCAAACTCTGCTTGGGAAGTAGGTCTGTTTTTTATGTAGTGGCATTGCCTTAACTGTAAAAGTACTGCTTAAATACCACTACTACCGTCCATCTTTTACCAACCCTAGACAGTTTAGAAAGAAGCTATTCAAATTATTGACTGGACAATATTAAATGTTGAGCTTATATTCTAAATTATTGTAATTATAATGATAATAATAATAGTTATTATTATAATAATCTGGTGAGTATGCTTGAAGAATTTTCTGCATAGCAGGAAGGGATGCTTGGTTATTTATGAAGGGATGGTTTGGTTATTGAAGGGATGGTTTGGTTATTTATGCGGTTATGATATTCATGAGATCTTTGCTTTTCCAAAGGAAGTGAGTGCCATCTATCAATCTTTTTTTTTTTTAATCATTTTAAGGCAGACTGTCTTAAATATACCCTGTGAGAAAGGAGGGAAAGGAGGGATGGTTCTCGAGCTGACAGGTTCTATATGTTTAATATCTTCCTATTTTCAACCTCCTGAAGTAAAGTACTGGAGAACAATGAGAACAATAACAAATAATCTGAATTCTGTAGAAAAATCTAATCACAAAACGTAGACCTTCTGTGACCATTAAAGCTATCTAGTAGTTATAGTCTGAGCATAGTAAAATGAAATAGACTAATTTTGGAGATAATTCCTATTGATCATAGTTCTCTATTATAAGGCATTCAGTGATTTAGGGGCTATGCTGTATTGTTATTGCCCTTCTTTTGCTTGTCTGTACATTACAGTGAAGGATTGAAAGTTACTGTATTTACCTTGCATGAGAAAAATTGATTCTGAGACAGTAATCCTGGACTTTTTTCCTTATTTTTGTTTATTTGTAAATTCAAGAGATAAATTGAGAGAAAACTTATAGGAAAAGGTTTATCTACAATTATCTTTGAAAATTAACGTATAAAACTTCTCTTATAAATGTCAGGTAAAAGTTTATCTGTTATTCTAGTCCAAAGAACCTACTGTGAGACCAGGAAAGTAACTTTTTTTTCTCTTAGTCTCCTTTTTGCAAAAGCAGAGATGCCATTGTTCAGTACTTTGATGTGTATATTAAGATACAGACTGGAGGAGTGAACAGAGAAAAGATTCTGCGTCTGTTTATCTTAGTTAAAGTGAACCATAAACCGTATTTTGGCATGACTAGACTATTACATTTTAAATATTACTTCACAATCATAACTAGTATCTCTGGAACACTTTCAAACTTTTATCTAGAAAAAAAATTAAAAAAAAAAGGAAGGAGAAAGGAAAAAAGGGGGAGATTAATTCATGTGAATTTTTTGGTGGAACCTTTGTTGTTAGAGAATGAGTGTTTTCAAACGTATTTTAAAACGTAGTATTTTAAACCATCATTCTGCTGAATTCTCATTTTACTGTAGTAAGTTAAAATGCTCTACTAAATAGAGGTCTGTACATGCAAAAAATTAAAAATGATGGCTGTAATACGAGAGCCAGCTGCACAGCATGCTCTCTCAAGGACTAGACGTGTGCATATTATTATATATATAAAAATACTCCTTTTGTATAAAATGTATGTTTGTATATATATGTATGGAAGTGATTAGTTATTTAGCAGAACAAAATAATAGAGTGAGAAAAAGTCTAAAGGCAATCCTTTATACACAGAACTTTGTAATCACCGAAATAGCATAGTACTGCTGATCATTTTAATCTTATGTTTAACACTTTAAGGTAAGGTATGCTCTTTGATAGAGAGTGTTAAATCAGCATGAAATCAGCATTAAACTTCTATTGGATATCTGTGGCATTCAGAACATGATGAAAAACAACAATTTGATACAAAAACATCATGAAGCCTGTAATGATAAATGCCCTTGACTAGGATGGCATGCTATGACAAATGCATAGCAGGCTTATAAATATGAAAATAGGCATATAACACAGATTCTTTTAAGTTTTAACCTTAAGGACAAATAAAACACAACATTCTTTCAACTTTTAAGAATTTTCTTTTTACAAGGACTTCAAGATTTCAAAATCCTTCATATTCTCAATTTAGGGCTTCTAACCTTTAATTAGCTAAGTAACAACTTGACTTCTGCTCTATCCACCATGCTGAGCATCTAACACCATGTAAATGTAAAGTGTGCATCACTTTGAAAGTGCTGATGACACTATTTATGTGCCTAACCACAAGTGTGTTACCCATTCTTATGCACTTGCTGTTCATGTGCTCAATGCACTATTTTTGTTTCCATTTTTGCACTCTTCTGTTTATTGGTTTCATTTGGAAATGCACAGGAGACTCTCCTTGGCTTTCACTATGTACTAGATGACCTGACACTTTCCACTGGTGAGCTAACAGAAATTGTTGATCATCAGCAGCTCTGAAGACTCACTGCCAAGGCAACAGGGAGTTCTTTATCCAAAGACACATAGATATTTAATGAGTGTTGTGAATCATTCTCCTGGGCAGTGAATATAGTTCTGTTCCTAGTTAACACATGGAAACTGCAGTGAGAATTCCCTGAGATCTGGTAGACCTTCAGGAATTTTCTTTTCTGAAGAGGGGCAAGTTTTATTTTGAGCATGAATAATGGATTTATGTCCCCTTGTATAGGAATCTGAAAGTGAGATTCTTTTGTGCAAGTGATATGGATAAATTCAACTTTCTTCTTCCCAAAATATTTTATAGTAATTAAACCAGAATCTGCCTGGGGATTAGAGTGGAGTTTTTTGTTTTTTTTTCCTGGAAATAAAGTAGAAAACAGAATAGAAGGATTTATCAATTCATTTGTTTCATTGTTGCATATATTAGTTGAAAATGGTTAGAGATAAGATAAACTATATTTCAAACTTTATTTCAATGTGTATTTTGAATTCACTGACAACATTTTCAAGAGAATTGAAAATTAAAAAATACATATATTTCTTCCAAAAATCACCTTAAGGGAGGCAGAGAGATTACCAAATCTTTGGTGGTGGTGGTGATGGTAACATAGTTTACTACTTCAAATATATCACTTAAATAACTTATAAAAGCCTGATTTTAATGTTTTACTGTTTTGATATTCACAAGTATAATGGTTTGGATTTTTTGATCTGTTAGTAAACAAAATCCCTGTCAGACAACTGTTACTGGAGCTGAGCACTGGAAGTAGAAAAAGATGAATTTTTTTTGTTTATTTATTTGTCTATTTTTTTGTAAGAACTGATCAACACAAACCTTCACGCAGTACTCAAAGCAAATCTGAACTTGATAAATAGTGAGAAATGTGCTTATTTTTTTAGGCTCTTTGCAGCTGTTGGAAATTGCACATGTAAAGTTTTCGATGACTTTTAAGTGTAGGGATTTACTAGTAGGAAAAAAAGTTTGGAAGTGCTCTCAGTTTTATGTCTTTACATGCTACCATAACTTTGTTATCTTAGATGGAGCTCTACCAACTTGTCACTGTTTTGTATGCTTATGTCTTTCCAATTCTCAGAATTATGAAGACTTTTATCCTGTGTCCAGCACACTGATATTTAAACAAATTTTAAGAAGAAAGCATGTCTTCAGCTTAGTATGTCATCTGTTGTCAGATGAAAGAAAAAATCTACATTATCATTAAGTTATTATGAAATACTATTTTCATTTCCTTTTCTATACTTCTTTCCGTTATTTTCCATTTCCTGTTCTTTTCATCTGTATTCTCCTTCCAGTTCTCCTGTGTTTTCTTCTGTTTCAATGTTTCAGCATTTCCTTTTTTCTTCTTTTTCTTTCCTATCCTCTTTTTATTGATCTTTCCTTATTGATCTTTGCTAAAAGAAATCATAGTACCTGTAAGGAATGCAGTTTGCAGTTGAAATATCTATCACCATTTATACTGACAGTAGAGTCAGGAAACTGAGATTTCTGAAGCCTCTTTCAAATGTACAATACAGGACTGTTTTGAGGGTACTTCAGATGAATATGGCATTCAGAAAGAGCATTGCCACCAAAATGAAATAATGTAGTTATATCTGAGGTGATTACTCTTCTCACTTTTAGTAACTTTCAGAGTTTTACATTTTGAGATTGCATTGGCAGCAATATGTGATCTCTGAAGCAGAGTGACTAATAAAGATTGTTGCAATCACTTGCTAATGAAGAGATTTTTACCAACATTTTAAGCTAAGTAAATGAGGAAATTAACAGAATGAGCAAGAGGAAGCAGAATGCTATATTCGGAAACAAATTTTTACATAAGCTGAAATCGTGAAACCCTGAAACCTACATTTTCAAGGTCCTTCATGTAATCTATTACCTTTCATTCCCCGTTGGCACCACAAAGATGTCAATTGAATTATATATTGCACATAACAATGTCATTACATTGGCATAACATGACAATTGGGACTCATTTGAACTTTTAAAACTTTTATTCCCTAAAATAAATTACAAACTGAAGACTTTTCAGAGACTGAAGTCACTCATTAAAAAAGGTAGGGTTCTCCATACATTTTTGAGAATTAGCCTTTTCTGAGTTTTTTTTTTCCCCCTTGAAACATTCTTGCTAGTACATATAATACACTCAGTTGGAAATATGAACCACAGATGACCATTTAAAAAAAAAACATTTTTCTTCAAGTTAGGCTTACCAGAGTACTAAGTCCCATTGTAGATTATAACAGTTTTGATTCGAAAAGCTATTTATCATCCTCCTAACTGTTCTTATGCTTTTTTTCATTTTCTTTTTAGCTTAGAAGTTCTTTTAGGTTACTCTTTCAATCTTATTTGAACACTTTGGATTAATTTCCTGAAAAATTGGAAATATGATGCCAGACAGCTAAAAAGCATGGCCCAAATCAGTTTTTCTTGTAATATTCATATATGTAAATAAATAAATAAATAACATTTTAATATTAAAATATGTGGTAGGAATCTTATCTCAAGCTAATCCTTATGGAGTTTTACTTGTCTTGGTGTTTCCTAATGGCTTTTTGTGTATGTATTCAGAGAGACATAACAGGCAGGAAATAATAGGAGCAGGAGCTTGGGATTAATTTAGGTTAGATGAATCCATCCTCTGCGTTACCAGCCCTGAATTTGCAAGTGCTTTACAGTTAAAGCATGCAAGCTTTTCCTTCTTTCCTTTTCTTCCTTATTGTTAGAGCCATCACACTGGGACCAACCATTTGCAGCAATGTGAAGGAATTATGGGTGACAGAGCACTGGAACAGGCTGCCCAGAGAGGTTGTGGAGTCTCCTTCTCTGGATATCTTCAAAACCCACTTGGACGCAGTCCTATGCCACGTGCTCTAGGTGGCCCTGCATGTGTAGGCTGGACTAGATGACCTCTAGGGGTCCCTTCCAACCTGAACCATTCTGTGATTCTATGATTCTGTGATTCTGTGATTATCTTGAATCTTGCAGGCATGGTTTACTACTCAAACAGAATCTCCTCAAGCAAAATATAGTTTCCTTCTCCCAAGAAGGAAGATAATCTCTCCGTACAATTAATGAAGAAAGAGGAGATCAGCCTCAGGATGAAGGCTGGTAACACTCCCACAGTCAGTGGCTTTTTTGGGGCAATATCCTTGACAAGACTGTTGCTACGTTTCTTTTGCTAGTAGTGCCTTGATGCACATTGAGGTACAAAATGCAGAGGGTGCTTATAAGTTGTTCCCATGTTTTAGAAGTTGCTAAACCCATGTGGCACTAGCTGGTAATGTCTGTTTGAGACAGAGCTTGAATGCACATGCAGTTTCTACCACATGGGCTTCCTTGGCAAGGGAGTCAGCTCATGTGTCTGAGGGGCACCCAGCTGCTCTCTTGTAGCATTTTGGTTATTAGGGGCTGAGAACTGAACGTAAAGCTGCAAGTACAATAGTAGAGATGTTTATAGGTCTCCCTTATGCAGACAGTGTGAATATTTCTCTTAGTTGCTACAGTGAAGCATCCTGTGTATGTATCTTGTACTGAAATGGGGAACAATACTGCTCCAGTAGAAAATATTTTGGTACATTGTACATTACCTCTGTTCATTATAATATTAAGAAACATTTCTATGACACGTAATAATGTCTGTATCATACTAGCTTTTTTTTTTTTTTTGGTTCTTAATATGAGAATTCTTAATCTAGTGCATTGTAAAGTTCATCAGATTTCTAGAAGATGCAGATTATGTGTCTACCAGCTTTATGAATAAATATAAAATGTATATTACAGGTAGTATTCAAAAACTTCTTATGGAACTACTTGATTATTCAGCTCAGTTTTACCATTTAGCTGAACTAGCACAGTCAGTAAGGAAATAGCACTTAGATCAATCAAAACCTGTAGTCCTTCAGATTTCTAGATCTCCTTTACTGGAATGCTTGTGCAAAAAAGTTAAAATGAGTAGCTTGATGAATGCCTGCAGCTTTCTACTATTAGAATAGCTGCATCCTACTCTATTTACAATCTGCTTGTTTTGCAAAAATATTTTACCTAGAGGAGAACATGTTCTTTGTATCTCTTCTAAAGTTTTGGCTTACATGTGACAGCCAGGGGATCAGGCCCAGCCAACATGGGTTCGTGAAGCGAACATGGGTTCCCCTCATCTATCCAGCAGGTCATTCCATCATAGAAGGCTATCAGGTTAGTCAAGCATGATTTCCCCTTGGTAAACCCATGCTGACTAGTCCTGAGCACCTTCTTGTCCTCCACATGTCTGGAGACAACGGCCAGTATGAACTGTTCCATCACTTTTCTAGGAATGGAGATGAGACTGACTGGCTTTCTTGATGTTTTTGAAGAGTGGTGTGACATTGTGTTTCTTCCAGTCGTCCGACACCTCCCCTGTTCTCCAGGATCTTTCAAAGATGATGGGAAGTGGCTTAGCAATAAGATCCGCCAGCTCATGCAGCACTCTGGAGTGCATCCCATCAGGACCCATGGATTTGTGGGTATCAAGGTGCCCGAGTTGCTCTCTGACTCAAACCAGGGCAAGTCTTCCTCTCTCCTGGCTTCTTCTGTTGTCCCTACAGCCTGGGGCTCTAAAGGGCTGCCCTTGGCAAACACCAAAGCAAAGTAGGCATTCAGCCACTCTGCTTTTTGTGTGTTTTTCGTAACCAGGGTACCCACCCTGTTCACCAGCTGAGATGAAGACGTCAGTGAAGATCAGTTGTCATCTTGTCCATAGACATAACAGGGGCATCTGTTTTCTGGGGAATGTATGTCCTTGTGTATGGCATCAGTGTTTTGTGGTAGCAAGCTGTGGTCATTCTGAGTTTGCACAGATGCTGTAGGATGAATGGCTTTTCCCTGTATGGTGTTACCATTGTTCAGCTTAACAGAGGAAACCTTTTGAGAGAATTTTTCTGTGGAAACTGAGAGAGAGCAGGAACTATTTTTTTCAGCAGAAGAAAGTCACTGGCAGTGCTTCTGTTCAAGGTGCAGCTTGTTCCTTGGAGTATCTCTTAAAAACACTGAAAACTCAAATAAACACTAAGAAGTTACTTAATAACATTTTGCAGGCATCTAAATTGAACTTTCATTTATTTTCAGTATTTTTTAAAGGGCAAAAAAAGAAACAGACCTTACATGAAAAGGCAATAATTTATTCTCTGTGTAACTGAAAACTTAACAGACTAATCAAATAACTGTCATTACTTCAAATTTGTTATGGAAAAATAAAGAGAAAGCAAATAAAAAAATAAAAGTATTACAGGAAAAGAATATCAATAAGCAGTAAAAATAGTTAAATGCGTGTCTCTGCTGTGAGGTTCACCCTTCCATTGCCTCTCTGGTCCTTAGAATTGACAGCTTCAGTGGGGTTGAGGGAAATGTCAGGATGCTATGTCCTTTGATGGGAGTAATATGCTAGTGATGGTCTCCACTTCCTCTTCCTCACTGTCAGAATCATTTTTACCTGTCTGGTAACATTTTTGCTCTTTGCTAACATTTTGCTCTTTCTTCACAGGTCTGTTAGTCAAAGTTAGTTAGTCCTTGTCAAAGGAGAATTTATCATACAGGTATGTTTTGCATACATTGGATATTCTCTTTGTTACCCTCAAACTGATTTTGTTCAGGTGCGGGTCTACATTTCTTTAACAGATCATTGGTGAGCTGTTTATGGCTGGGGGCTCTCTAGTGCCAGCCTGTGTGTCTCCTCTTATCATCCCACAATGGTACTCCTCTGCGCTGCACCTATGACTGTGTTTTCAAGGCCTCTGCGGTCATACCATCATTATGCTAGGGTCATAAATATTTAATTCTACTGAGAATAACTTATTACAGCTATATATATAAGATTATGGTTATACCATAGAAAGATATACAAAAATAAAACAAATTAAGCATAGCCACCTACTCCCTGGAAAAATTGCTAGTATAGCAAAACAAACTAAAACAAAGCTCCAGGCAGGTCAAGAAAAGTTCAGACAAAGTAAGCAAGTCTGACAAAACTCAATCATGAGGCCTTGTAAAGTCAGTAGGAAGCCCAGGCAATGTGACAACATTGTATTTAGTGGGCTACAGGGTTGCATTGCCTTCTATAAAGAGGAGCTGGGGGCACGTATTTTCTGAATTCCAACAAAAACTTCTCAAATTACTCTTTTACATCCTGAAGAGGCACGTATCTTTTAGATGTTATTAGTCTGGACTTTTTCTTTTTATCATATAGACATTTCTGGAACTTGTTCCCAGAGTCAGAATAAACTCTAGATTGATCACGTTCTGTTTCCTTATCCTTATCAATATATTTTGATTAGAATGACTCCTAACTTTGTAACAGCATTTATAATTTATATATCATGTTTAAAAGAAAAAAAAAAAAAGGACTGTTATAGGGCACAGAAACCACGCTCAGTAAGTAATTCTTACATACAATTTTCCTCATCAAAAGAAACTTGGAAAGATAAGCAAGTAAAAGCTGTCAGGTTTAGGAAAAAAAATGTAACCCCCTCTGTCTGCCCCACAAGTAATTCACCAGTCTGTAATTACTTCTTTTATGTAAATTTTCATTAGTCTTCCTTGGGAATTCTTTTAATTAGCATGAAGATTTCATCAAAGTATGTAACCAAACATATAGACCATAATATTTTCAAAGCACTGTATAAGTGAAAATGCCTGTGTACATCTCTTGAATTTGGTAATGATTCATGTAAAGCTGCAACAATCAGAAGCTGTAAAGATGAATTATAATTTTCAATTCTAATTCAGCAATTAGTATTGAAAATTTTCTATTTTGGGTATAATTCAGTTCATCACGATTCTCCATACTGCAAGAAATCAAAATCCCTCAGTGTAAACAATGGCCAAGTCAGAAGCCAGGATTTCTTTGCCCATTCTTCCACTCATAAAATGCAGAGCAGATGCAAATCAGTCTTAATTGGCTTGGTAATCTGTACTGCAACAGCGATGTTTAGCCAGAATCATTGCCGTAAGGCAAAGCTCTTCTCATCCCCCACAAGAAGAGTTGGACAGTCCATCAATTGCACTTTCAGATTTATCTCAAACATAATCAGATATGAAATCACAAGAGTACATACTTAAAAACACTGAAAGCAGAATACGATCATTCTCGTTGTCAGGATCAAAAAAGAATCCACAGCCCTGCAAATCTGGTCTGGATGGCAGCAGGATGATGGTGGAGAGCAGTTAGCTCTGGAAGAGGTGTTTTTATAGCTACCTGGATACTTGAGTAGGTTTAACTCACTAAACTGAAGATTGATGCTAAAAAATAATAATAAAAAAAAGCAAAAAAATTATAGACAACCTATAGGTATATATAATATTTCCTTTAATCCCTTCGTCACCTGGATATGGACAAAAGAGTTGCATGTTTTCCGCAAAAATCATATTAAAATCGTGCAAGTAAATAGTCAAATGCTTAAACAGGCTTATAAACAGATACATTTGATTATGTAAAATTACCAGGAATGCAACATATGAATTTAGAGGATTAAAGTTGAATTGGACAAAATAACTTATTCTTTTATTTATATCAATGGCATGAGTTAAAGGTAATGATGGTAAACAATTAAATGGTCAGGTGAGGAAACATTTTGTGTTACCCTTGGTTTCTATGACTATGCATTTTGAAACTGAATCTTGAATGTTAATGTTCAAAATGTTTGTAACTGGCATTTAATTTTGCACATTCTACTGAATAATTTATTGCTGTTACGTGCCCTCCAACTAATTTCAAAGCAGAAACAGTGAGGTCTCTATGTGGTTTTCCTTATGAAGCTAAAGGGTCCATCATTTTTCCTCTATCCCCGTGAAGCATGAATTTTAAGCTGAAAACAAGATGGATAATATTATCATCAGGTACTAAAAAATGTGTGAATTTTAAATGTTAGAACTGTTAAAAGCACATTCAGTCTGATGTTGAATACTGGCAGCCACCTGCAAAAAATAAAAATATTAAATAAAATATAGCATATTCTGAAGATGTACTGTAGCTACTTATTCTGTTTGTCACATTGGGTGACTCATATGACTAATTCTGTTTGCCAGGTGAACCAAAGGGAACTGTATACTAGAAAAAAGCAGACTTCAGTATAAATTTATCTGTTTTGTAAACTAGCATCAAATTTTTGTCTGAAGGCCTATAGTTCATTTATGACTGGTTTCAAAATACTGTCTTTTCCTCCGCATACAATGAATGCAATTTTGCGTTAAATGTTTTTATTTTTACTTTTATTTTTTTCCTGATTTCTATTGTTGTGTCTCTCTCCCTCCAGCAGTGAAATATGTGTGGCTTTATTATTATTATTGTTGTTATTATTATTATTATTTATTATTATTATTATTATTATTATTTTTACTGGAGTACAGGAAAACCAGTAGGTTGCAACCAGAATGATTTTCATTGCATAGTTTCTCTGAGATTTTTAAGTGCCCACTGGGGATCTATGAGCACTCAATGAAAAATTCATGTGGGGATGTGCCATGTCAGAAAAAAAAAGGATTAAAAGGTGCTTTGGATACTGTAAAGCTAAATTGATCTTCACAGATCTTCACAGACAAGTGAAAGAAATAGATAAGGACACCAAAAATTTTACCTCATTAAAAGTTCATGTACAGAAGGCATAAGTAAGAATGGAGTCTAGCATTGCATCTTTGAGCAAAATAATTATCCTCCTTCTCTATGCAAACTCTTGAAACAAAATTAGGTGTGAGCTTTGCAGTCCAGCACATCCATGAAGAATTGTTAATCTTCTGACCTTTCTACATATGTACTTGTCAGTCAGCACTCAATTAGAATTGCAAATTCTTCTGAGCATAAGTTGGTTTGAGCTGTGTTCAAAATAAATATCTATATGTTTCCTAAATGTAGATATGTTTTTAAAGTTACTAGTGATATTAGCGATTGCACAGTCCAAACTATCTGAATAAGTCAAAGTAATCTGCAAGATTGCTTATACAAAAAATAAAAACATTTGTCATAGATGCACATGGTACATACAATAAAGTAGGAAGTATTAGTACTTAATTCTGTACTTTGGGGAAGGGCGCATACATATAATATCAGTATATGAATATTTTTGTTTCTTTTAGTAGTTTCTTTGCTTTTTTCCAGTGCTGCAATCATACCTTTACATAGTACTTAACTGGACAAGAAGACTAATGATATGGTGGAAATCAGGTGGTCAATGTTACATACGCCCCATAGGGTTTACAGGTAAAGAAATCAACAGAGGATTTTTAAAATGTTTCAGATTAGAGCATCTGAGAAATATGATAAAAAAATGTTTGCATATGTAAAATGACATAGGTGTCTGAATCTATTTCAGCTTCCCAGAGAAGCTAATACAGAACTGATGGGAAATGAAAAAAGCATTATTAATTAGGATAGGTTTTAGCGTAAGATGGCTGTAACAAATGCTGATTCACTTGGTTGTAGGGATGATTAAGTTTATGAATGATATTTCATAGAAAGATGTTTTACAGGTGCACTAAATTAAAACTAAACTCTTGCTCTTCCTATGACAAATCATAAGAAATTATTTGAAAGAGCTCCATGATGATGCACCTGTGTGTAGGAAGTCTCCTAAATATATGAAGTGATCTAACTGGGAACTGTTTAAATAGTGATAAAACTGTTTAAATAGTGATTAAAAAAAAAAGAGAAAGATGGAAGGAAGTTAAGTAACATATTCATTGCAGTATGTATTTTGAAATCATGTCTTAGTCCTACCTTTAGCTATAACAAGAATCCTTAATGAATGGCATTTAGATGGATAAGATAGAAAGTGCAACTGAGGGACAAATAGGACCATTGACAAGAAGACTGTATTTAGGTTCTACCCATTCTTTTTCAGCAGCTTCCCCAGCCTCCCTTTCACTCATATATTAATTTTTTTAAACTATATTTTTATTTGTCTCTCTGAGGCACATTCTCTGAAATTTCTCAGTTTCGTCCATCTCAAGGTTCACATAATCCTTTCTGTTTGCAGTTATCAGAGATCCTTGCCAGTCATTGGTGAAAATAATCAGTAAAGGCAATTTCTGTCACAGAAGAAATTCTAAGACTTTGATGTGCTGTTTTGGCCTCCACATACTCAGAAATGAAAATACAGAGCCCCTCTTTGTGAGGGGAAATCATTCCAAAAATAACATTAGTATGCATCAGAATATTTGGATTTGAGTAGAATTAACATTAATTTGTATGTTTGCCAGAGCTACTTTTGGCATCTGAAGGCTTTGAAGGCTTTAGTTCTTTGTCTTTTTTTGTTCCATTTCCTTTATAGTTCCTGTTCTCTTTTGGCCTAGATGGAGAAATTAATCCTGACTGTATGCCAAGTGTACATTTCAATCTGATTTTCTAGTGAAAGTTTTTCTGCAGAAATCCACCTTCACCAACCTCTTTCAAATGATGAGTTTGAATCCATCTCCACCAACCTCTTTGATGAGTTTGGATAAAATCACATTTTCTTTGAAGGGAATGTTTCATGTGTGCAGTGTGGATCCTGTGTTCAGAAATGCCTCTGAGGACTGAAAGAGAAAATAGATTCTTAGGCCTAGTTATGCCCCTTGGCTCCACTCATGTTCTGTAAATGACTTTATCCACAGATAACCAAAGGAACATATTTCTGCAGGCACATCTCTGCCACTGATGAGCCCTTAGCTTTACTCCTCAGGCTTTTGTGCTATGGGACATGTGTTGAGAGTGATGTATCTGACCTTCATTGCACTGGATGAATCCTGTCCTCCTCTTGACCACATTAAGGACCAGTGCCATTAGTGTGAGAGTAGCCATGGAACAAAACATGAGATAAGGGACATCTGTTCTCTAAGACCCATCATCATTTGTACTGATTGTAAAGTGTGGAGTTTGATTATAGCTTAATTCTGGATTTTTAAATATTCAGGACTTTTGACCCAGTCTGAAAAAATATATGTAATTTAATACTTTATTTTTTCGGGATAAGGAAATACTTTGCTTCCTAATATCAGTTAGGAAATCTTCTGCTTTATTATTTCTCCATGAGTACTTCAGTGTAACCAGCCACATTTATTAGCAAAGATTGCTGCTTCATGGGGAGAATCAGTTCTTTTATGTTCTTTTACTGTAGCTATCTTCAGATGAAGTTGGCAGTTAGGTCTTTGTTGCCTCATATGAGATTGATTTGGCCTGTCTGCTTCCCCAAGAGCTTTCTGTGTCTCCATAGCTGTGATGGAGAGCAGCATGTGCTGAGCAAGTGACTCTCAGCTGCCTTGCCCATTACTGCTTATTGCCTCTCCCAGGACTGAAGGAGCCCCTTTGGAGACAAATAAATTCATCCATCAGTAGGCTTGACTTTGGAACTCCTCCCTTTTTTATTTTTCCTCCCTTTTTTTTTTTTTTTTGAAATGTTCTATGTTAACCAAGAAAATAACTTAATAGATTTTTAGGTTAAACTAAAGGATTCTGATGTTGCGTTTTATACAGGTATAGCAATTTTTGAGGCTTCCAGAAGCTTGCAAGCTGCACATTTTGCAACGATATTCCCATTGCTAAAAATATATATATATATGAAGTAAATGTGATGAATTCATGTGAGATCAGAAGCAGAACCCTTCCTCATCCCTCTCTGCTAAAGGGGAGGCTTCTGGGAACAAAAGAGCAAGCATTTCTTCTTTTAAAAGCAGGATCCTGTTATATCACCTTGTCTATTTATCTGTCTATTGACTATTGAAAGACTGTGACCTTCCAGGCTTTCAAGACTTCTTTAAACTGAACTGAGGTGTTTTTGGTTTGTTTGTTTGTTTGTTTGTTTTTTATCCAGTTTGTTGTTGCAGTATCTCAGTGAATCAAGCTACGGATTCAGTGAGGGTGTGGAAATATTATTTATTCTTCTCCAAGGGGAAGAGTCTGAAGTTCATAATTTTTACTTTGAGAATAAATGATCTAAAGAGTATTAAAACTCTGCAGCTATAGGATGCTTGATTAATTTCATGGGGGTAGAGGGCTAAACACCCTCATAGCATTTTGCAAATGCATTTCTATTTGAAGAAGGAAAAATATTAAAGATAGATGAGTCAAGAATCACCCTGTGAAATACTTAAATAAAAGCTTGTATAATCAAGAACAAACCAGAAGCACTGGAAAGGAACATTGTCATTCCCCATTTAGCTGCTTCAATTACAGTTCCCAAAACACAATTTGCGTCCAGAGACTACAATAGAAAGAGAGAAGAGGAAGTGAACTTTAGAGAATACCAAAAGCATGAGGAGAAAAGCAGTTCTGAATTCCTTACCAGAAAAGCAGTTTTGAATTCCTTACAGTCTAAAAACCAAGACATCTCAAAACTAGGGTGTGATTTTACATCTGTTGGAAACAATGACAAAACTTGTAGAAAAGGTTGAATAACATCACCAGCAAAACATATTTCTTAAGCTTTATTTTTCCCCTAGTATTTCTCCATAAAATCTGACTGCAGCTCGATTCTTTGCTAATGCCTGTTCCATTAGCAACTGCAGAGATATCTCTCAGAAAGCTGGCAGACTTTTAACTTCACACTGCAGTTATGGTTTTAATATTTATTTTATTTGTATCAGCAAATTATTTCACATTATCTGGAAACAGTTTGTGTTCAGAAGAGATGACAAAGCTCAAGCTCTCATGATGGCAGTATAGACTGCCCATTGTAGGACTTGCTCAGTGGCCTTCCCTTCCTTGGTATGCTGTGGTGGTGTATAATCTGTGTAAAGTGAGCAATGGCATATGTGTTCAGATGAAAGAAACTACTTAAAAACAAAGGAATATCAACAGTAGGCAATTGCCTTTCCTGACCTACGGAAGTGTTATAGTTATCTGCTCATGTTTTTTTCAGTAAAGATTGTTTTTTAATAATTCTTGTTCAACACGTCATATCTTAATATGAATTTCACAAAATTCTGAAACCTTCGTTACAGAGGTAATGTAAATTGTTAGATCCCTGCATTTGTATTATGTGCTGTTTTGTTCCAAATGTGTTTTTGTTGATATGGTGAACTATGTTGAAAACTGTGCTCTTTTGCAGTATCAATGAAGAGTATATGGCTGCTATAGGCTAATTCTGCATGTGAACTGAAGTGTGTGAGTTTACATTCATAATTTGTATATTGACTCTTGCTATGCAGACATACATACTCTTAAGTATAGTTGAGCCTCCCTGTGGTAACTGAAATTATGAGCATCTGCCCTCCTATGGAGAGACAACATAGGTTTTCAGTGCCATGCAATAAAAACATTTTTCTTACTTTTTTTTTGTGGGAGAAATGAAAAAACAGAACATTTTCCCTTCATAATACTAAAAGTTGAATGTTTTTACCATATTATCACATAGTGATGTTGAAGTCCTACCAACTCTTTTTATTGCCAGATAAGATATATTAGTTAGACCTGGAACGATTAGGTAAGCTAACTTATCTAACTTACCTAATGAGGCAAACTTTGTGAATCAAAGCTGCTTTAGAAACCATTTTAGGAATTTCTACATTGTGGGAATATATTAAACCATTAAAACAATTTAGATTGACATAATAAATGAAGCAGCTCCTACTTCACCAGGTAAAGTAAGTTACTACTGACACCCATTCAAGCATCAGCTTCTGGAACTGGAGCACTGACATAAACCTTTGGATCTATCTACTCTGTACAGGCATAATGACTGGTGGTGGTTACAAAACTTCTGAAAGGGAAAGCAAACCATCATGAAAGACAATCATTCACACTGGCATTGCAGTTTTCCAATCAGTATGTGGACATGGGATCTGCTGCATTACAGGCCCTTTTTCACTGGATTTGTGCATTTGATTCATACTTCATGCTATTGCTGTAATAGGCAGTTGTTGCTATTAATCTGTGCAGCAATTCTTAAAAAGAAACATGAGAGTAACAAATTTCAAAAGAAATTCCGTGCTTTTAGAAAATATGATTTTCAGTTTGTATTGCAGCTGTTAGTGGAAGATTAATCCAGAATTTTTTTCTTGGAATGGAGACAAAATTTTCAACCACAAAAGCAACTGTTCCTTTTGTTTTGCAGAATTAAGTGGACCAATGGTATATACTGATGGACAGAGAAAGTACCAGACCTAAGAAATAAATAATCACATAGCTATTTAACAGTAATGAATGCTGACAGAGACAGAAAATTTGCTTTGTAGATTGTAGATGCTGCGTGCAAAATATGTGAGATGTCATTGTGGCTAGTTCCATGCAAACTGGGGAGCTCCTCTACAAAATACTAATACTAATACTAATGCTAATACTAATACTACTGCAAAGATGAAATTTACTAGAGCAAAAATCAAAGTTTGATTCTTAAGATTCTTGCTTCAGTACAAAAAAAATAATTGCAACTTAAAATATAGGAAAAATAAATCATAAAATATGTTCTGCTACTAGATAGGTTTTCAGGAGGGCAGGAGATTCTTTTTACCTTTAGAATTAAGTACATTGACAGATAAAATAGAACCACTAGAGCTGTAATTCATGGTAATATCTTTTTCAGCAAAAAAAGAGAGATTGTTGCGTAGGTGTGTAACTGGTTCACAAAGAACATTTTAAAACAAATGTTTATACAACCTACAAAGCATGTAATTTAGAAAAAATATATATATAGTTTAGGAAAAAGGTTATGAAAACCCTTTGTGCTTCCCATCAAAGCTTTTTTTCTTTATTTATTTACTTGCTTTGAAATGCTTGAAATCAGGGAAAATGAGTAAAAGTTTGCTGTGGAAAGTTGTTCTGAATCTGCTGTTTTGCAAAAAGCTGAATATACAGTAAATATCCACCTGGACTGTATAGCAGACATAAATCGGATATTTTTCTTGAATGATAGCAGTATGCCATACTGGTTACCAGTATGGCATACTGCTTATTGGTTACTGGTTTCATTGGTTATACACTGGAACATATTTTTGTGATATTTATGGGGCTATCCTGCTTTTCAAGTTATATTGTCCAGCATTAGGTTCCTATAATTACTTCTCAAAAGTGTCTGCCCTTTTTTCCTATGTGAAGTCTCTAGTAGGACTAAAGAGTTAAGACAGTTAAGGCAGTAAGGAGTTGAGATGATAGAATTGACCAGCTAGTCATGGTCTTGTCATGTTCTGGGCGTCTGGTGTATGTATCTGAACACTTTGCAAAACTTTCATTTAGTGATCTTAACCTGGTCAGTCTACCAGTTTAAATGATTTTTTATTTCATCTTGAGGGTACCAGCTTACTGTATGTCCAACTACACTGGTCACGGAGCTGTAGCCAAAAACAATACTGTGACCATGCATTTCTTGCAAGTCTTAAATGTCCCTTTAGCCTATGAGCCTGGCGTGGCAATTAATAGATTGAGAGGATATGGGTAGAAGGTAGTAACTTTAAAAAACAGAAGACAGAGGCTGAAAATGGCAGTAGACTCACTTCATTTGAGTTCTGTTAGTCCTAGGTAACAATTTGGGATAAGTTGAAGACCATGAACATATCAGTACCCAGAGTGCTCCCCATAACTATAGGTTGCAAATGCCCTATGTGTACCTGTAAAGTAGATGACACTACAGTCTAGCCTTCCTTCAGTAGTCTTTTCATCTGTGTTTACTAAGGAATAGAATGTTTTTATATACATCTTACAGCTAATTCACATCCATCCTTGAGATCTGTGGAGAATGCTTTAGGTGAAGCTTCATATAAACCTGTTCATACATGAGCTTTTATAGAACGAAGCTATCAATTTCTCAGTGATGCTATTCAAGTATATGACAAATATAATCTATTTGCTTTTGAGTATTTTTGAAAATTCAAAATATTAAAATATTTTGAATAGATAATTTTGCTAATCTATTTGAGAGCTATTTCACTGTATGTTTTATTAATACGTAGCTTGACTCTTTGAGACTTCTTGCTTTTCTCCCTAGCCAGATCCTGAAAAATAGTCATTCATTATCTTGTAATCATAATTAAACCACATTTTTTTCCTTAAAAGCAAAAATGCATTTAAGGTAACTTTAAAAAAAATAAAAATAAATAAATCATCACAGAAATTCCATTTTTTCTTCTTTAGTAAATAGTTCATGTGTTCTCTTCAACTGACTTCTAATACGTAAATTCACTAGACCTTAGCTGTCCAACAGGATTCAGTTTCTGTCCTCTATGTTTTTCACTGTTCTACTAGAACAAAAAGAGTGGGGTTGTTAAAAATATAAGCTAGTTCTGAAAATTTTGCAGGTTGAGGGTAACATATTTTTCTATTCTAATTATATAGTCCTTGGAAGCATACTGATGATTTTTTCCACTCACAACGCCAGAATATTTTCTAGAACTTGATTTCCATGTTTAAATTCTTTGCTAATGTCAAAAAGGTAAATTCTCTTCTTCTAGAAATGTTTTTTTTCAATTTTCATTACCCATTACCTGTAAGGAATGAAAATTCTCTCCAGAGAATTATGTGACAGAGCCAATATATGCAACTAGATCAAATGCCTTTAGCGAGCCTTTACTCTCATTTTCTTTGTAGTTATGTGCCTCCAAATGTTAACCCATTTTCTTCTTCTAAACCCTTTTCTAAAATAATAGTGACAGGTGCCATAAGTGTTTTTAAATTGACTATAGATCTCTCTTCTAGCACGACTAAATGTACATGTTTATGGATAAAAATTGGGTTGTGATGAAACCTTTCTGTGTCAGATGCTCACCATAGTTTGCTATGAGTGAGTATGGCACTCAGTTTCTGCAATAAATACATGTTCATTTAAATTAATTATATCTGTAGCTCCTAAAGTGATTGGCATTAGTTATAATGATAAATTTTAGACCTCAGCCTGCAGCTAAGCAAATCTCCTGATGTTTTCATTTATGCTTTATTTCAGGAACTACTTCACTGTTTTTTTATGGCCAACTTGGGTTCTATTTCCAAACAAAAGTAGATGCAATAAAAGAATTGGTAGCATCCTACTTCTATAACATAAGTAGGCAGTTGGTTCAAATATATAATGACTATATTGTTCATAATATTGTGTTTTACAAAAGAGCACAGAAAAGCACTTCAGCATTTTGGAAGAGAAGAAGCAGAAAGACCCTTGTGAATACACAGTGGAATATTTATTTTCCTAAGAGCCTGTTTGCTGGATAAAAATCCTGGAACGCCAGCTCATTATCAAAAGCTGGAAAGCCGAGCCTAACACCTAATTGCTGCAGCAAGACTTGTTGAACTTCAAGAACACCAGGGAAAAAATGAGTATCGTTCTTGCTGTGCTTGATTGTAATCATCCAGATTTAGCAGGAAAAAAAATCAAATTAACTAATCAAGTTAAAATATGCAAATCCAAGAGACTAAAACAAATTCATCTTTGCACATTATGCAAATAAGAAAAAAATTAATGTAGGAGGGAAAGATCTAAGAAGATGCCTTTTAGTCTGGTGACAGAACGTGCAAGATATGAAGCACTCAAGTTTTGGAATCCTTTGCAAGTTAGCGTAAGATGAATAACAATCTGATTTCAATAATGGGAAAAAGCAAATAGTAATATTTGTGCCATGACAGCAGTGCTGCATATTTTATCACTAAAAAGAAACAGCTTGCAGGAGATGTGTCTACAGTGCAGCAGGATATCTATGTAATCTCTGCTTCTTCACGCCCAGTCACAGCTAGACTTATATCCTGATTGGATTTATTTAATTCTTAGAAGTCAATAGCATCAAAAATCTAGTGTGTTAGCAAAATCAAAACTGCAAAATCAAATTAGAAGCTTTTATGAACAAAGTGTGTAGGTGTTGGCATTTTGCATGTACACAGAACAGCATGGCTAATAAAAGTAAAACAGGGCCTGAAATAAATGTGAGTCTTGAAGGTGAATCTGTCATTCTAACCTCTAAATAATTAAGAGAGAACCAGATCCTTGCTTTTGTAATTTGCTATTGTTCAACTGAATTTAATTAAGTTATTCTAGTTTATAGCTGAGAACTAAACTTGGGAATCACAGACCATAAAATCAGTTTGGCAAGCTTCTCTGAATTAGACCATACTAAAATAATCACATAAAATACTCTAGGCATATTCTAAAGTAAGGTGTAATATGTTTTTAAGGATAAAAATAATTCCATTCATCACTGTCACAAGTAGCAGATTGCTAAATCATTCTGATAAATCGACCCTGCTTTGACTGAGTACTGTTTAACTCATTTCTACTGAAAATTAAGAACTAGTAGAGCAAACTATGCCTATCTCTGCTGTTCTTAGTTATATATTTGATATATAACTTTCATAAACATGAGAAGAACCCTACAGGCCTAAGAATGTTAGCCAAAATGAAGCTGCCTTGTCTTGTCACTGATATTTAATAAATAGCACTGTGGATGGAGTTACAGAAATCATAAAACAGGTAAACCACCACGTGGAAGCAGAAAGAATGATGATCCATCTTCCTTTTCTCATCAGTGCACTGTCCGTGAAAGGTTAAATAGAGAGGCAGCAGAAATTTAATTTGGCACTGTATTTTATGGGATTGAAAAATTGGTGGGAATATATGTAAGACAGTGAAGAACACTTTGAAAAGAAAAAAACAATTTGCCCATGAATTCAAAAGTAATTCTCTTGGGAATACTCTTCTGAATATGATTAGGCTTCTTGAGCAGAATCCTCTGCATATTTATTTTTATTCATTTCTTTTTTCTGCAGTGCAACATCTAGCAGGATGAATAAGAAAAGGTAGGCCTGGAAAATAAAATCAATCTTCTGAGAGCATTTGAAAAGCTACTGGTATCACTGATAGTCTGTAAAGGTGGATGAATAACTGATTAGGAGAGTGAAAAATAAAGGCACAGTTTAAAATGGTTTTATTAAAGGGGGTGTAAAACATATGGAAGATTTTGCTGGAATGTGCTGTCAATGATTAAGTTTATTGTATTAAACTACAGTTCTGGTAAGTGGAAGTCAAATTCTGAAGCCTGTAGAACCAAAAACCTATTTGCCTACTCGATTCTCCTCTCTCATCAACCTCTTCGGTTGTTCCACTCTTCACTAAGGATTTTAATGCCCTAATGAATATTAAGCATCTATGAAATGCTGAAATATATGACCCACAGCATTCAAGGATGAGGTACCACAGATCAATTCACCCAGCAGTGCTGCTCACTTGAGAGCGCAAGTTCCTTTCATTAGGAGAAAGGCAGGAGAGAGAAGCATAACTTTACTATATGCAGTTGTGTAATGCAGGCTCTGTTTGTATGCTGAGGGGCAGAGCAAATGCAGAATTTTAGACTTAGATTATCAGATTTTGATAGCATTTCCAAAGCCAACCCTGCTATCTGACTTTTGGAACTGAAAGTGAATTGCCTGGAGTTTTGCATGTCATGTTTATAAGCCGGAGAAGGTCAATTAAGATCAAGTAAGAGAAAGAAGTACAGGATTAGAAAGTATTAGATCATTGTTCACCTCTCTTACTAACAGGTTGAATACTAAGGATATTAATTTAGCAGTCCTGCAGAAGATGATGTAGTTGGCTCAATGGGTCATCTACTTCAAGATTCAGAAATAAAACAGAAATTGAGAGGCACATGGGAAAGAGTGAGAGGTAAATGACTGATTAGGTGAAGTTATATCTATAGTAGAGGTAAAAATGGGCATATCACTCTTGATAGTGATAGTAATTATGGTTTTGTTACCTTCCATGTATGAAAGAAGATTCTATGTGGGAGACGTACTTCAGAGTGATGAGGGGATAGCTTTCTCTAAAAGAATCAAGAAGGTCGGGACTTCCTTCATTTTTCTTTGATATTAATAAAAGGATTCACAGAAACCTATACATCCTTTCAAAAAAGTTTTAAATACTCTGTTTAGCGACCTTTCTTGAACCAGTGAAAGGTAATTGGCAATAAAATAAGTCATTTTAGAGAGTCATCTCCTTTTAGACTATTAAGAACTTATTTTTCTCAGAGTGCATTTATGTTGCCACTGGTGATGGCAAACAACAGGTCACAGGCATTAAAATAGCCTTTGCACAGGAGCCTAACAAACTAGCTAGCTCTAGAAATTCTGTTCCATCCTGTCATTGTTATGAAGTGGTCCCTCAGCCCTCTTCAAAATCTCTGAAAAATGGGATTTGCAGTAATGTCTGAGCCACCTGCATGTACATCTGTGTAGAAAATGTTCGTAATGGCCGTCATTACCAAGTGTTCTTCTGCTTTGCATTTCCAAGGACTTAATTTTGAACTGTCTTCTCTTTCTGTTTACATTGCATGCAAATATTTTGCTTGGTAATATTAAAGGGAACAGTGAGTACAGCTGTCATATGATTAGGGCTGTTGCACTCAGTGGCTGGAATTTACTCAGTTTAAGACCTTAACTGATTATTTGAGTGTTTCTTGTCAGCAACCTAATTGGATTTCTGGGATAATGTTGGCAATGTCCTTCAGAGTGAGAGCTGAGGGCCCGATAGTCCTGTATTTTGTCTATGGGTATGTTACATGGGAGATTGCCAGAGTCTGAATTTTTAGGTCATATGGGATTACATTTTGAGTTATGGTATTTCAATATTGTCTTACACCTCTAGAAATACACCACAATTAAGATTCAGCTTACTAGAGTCTTTGGAGACTGAAAGGTCTGTGTTTAATTGTGGCTTATGTTCTTAGGAACACAGCTAAGTGATGAGATACATTCTTCTCCTTTAATAAAAATAAAAAAGTGATGAAATGACTCTGAAAAAAAAAACAAATTAGGAACCTATTTTCATCCTGAAGACATATGAATACAAATTAAAACAAGTATTTTGATGCTTCTACAAGCTTTCTAGTATTGCAGCTGTAGGTTACGAGTCTCTTGTATGGTGTTCTAATTCTGTATTAACCATCTGCTTAAGGTATATACATTTGTGAGGAAAAATTTCCATTGTTACCCCAAGATGTGTACTTCTTGCATTGAATTCAGACTTTTCTGCATTTCATCTCATTGTTCTATGTGTTTGGAAAAATAGAGGAAGAAAGAAACAAAATCAGGTAATGTGCTGAACTTTTAACATCCTTATTATGATAATAGAATGGGTTGCACACTACATCTGAAACGTGATCACAGAAAAGCAGACAGGTTACTGTGTTGCTACCTACAGAAAATTAAGAGGCAAAGGAAAAATATCTGAGGCTGTAAAAGAAGGAAAGGGAGATAGATTAAGAAGTTGGCAGAGTCAGCAGAGAAAGAAGCCAAGAAAAACAGATGCCAGATCTAAATAACAATTCTGTAAGGATTGAATTACTTATTCAGCAACCATACATTGACTGTCTACAATAATTGACATGGGGACAATGCTGTTGTCTGCTTGGGGAAGAGTTTTTGCATAGTCAGACTGAAATTATTCAGAGTGGTCAAAAATGGCTGTGAAATCAACTGTCTATTTTTTCTTCATACAGATACCGTAATGATCCAGATGTCTGCCCTTCAGCAAATCACTGAGCAGCTCTCTGGGCTATAAACATAGCTTTCAAAACAAGGTTGACAATTTAGATTACACATTACTGCCTGATACTCTGTAATATATAGATGTGTTTAAATATATTTTTAAAATGTATTTGCCATATCTGTCATCTCTGTGACAACTTATGCTAGAATGACAACAGGTATTAAAGCTTGCAAAAGTATGAATTAGAATAATCACTGTTTTTTACCCTAATCCTATATGATTTGAAATTGATTGAAAAATGTATCATTGATATGACCAGAGTTGTCAACATCATCTTTATCATTCAGCTTCAGCATTGATTAAACTTTTGCATATGCTTTGCAGGCAAGATGAGGGGACTTCGAGAGTCACTGAGTTCATTTCCCAGATCAAAATGTACTGTATTACAACTTTTTAGAAATATATTTTTGCCTAATCTGCTCCTAAAATCCTCTAATGAGAGATACTCTCTAGCCACATTCATTAATAGAGTGCTAAATAAAAAAGAACAGTCTATAGGAACAGGGTTTGGAGCTATCACAGTTGCGCTTGTAAGTAATGACTTAGACAAGCCTTGGCTAGAAAGAGCGCACCCCGTGCATTGAACCATTTTTAGCCTAGTTGTATAGATAGATAGATAGAAATAAAAAATAAATATGGAGTAATTAATGGGTAGCTGCTGTTATGCCATAGCATTGCGCAACATAGAATGTAGAAATAAATGTTGATAATGACTTGTCTGGGGGTTGTTTTTAGAGACTTTTTCCCATGATTTTGTGTTTGAAATTAAGTATTTTTTAGAAATATTCAAATATTTTAGCATTATTTAGGTAAAATTTTGTGCTGTTTTTAAAACAAAGAAGCAAATTGTCATCACTCATTTTCAGGTGGTGGTCTTGATTGATTTCTATTAGTAATATGATGGTGTTACGGCTGATTTGGATTCTTCACTAGCTAGAAATAAGCAAGTAAACCACTGGATATTGCATCATATATACAATTGGTGAAGATAATGTGAGTTTGTGAAGTTGTACAATTTAGCGTTGCGCAATTTAAAAAAAGCGTTGTGCAAATATCCAAGCATTCTGATCTCAGAACATGGTGGGACTTTGATGGAAGCAGCTGTGCCTGTTACAAATTTGAGTGTTAAAGGTGTGTTTATTTTGGAACCACTGCAGTACCATTATTGCCAGAATGACAGAGCAATCAGATGGTAGTATCTTAATAACATAGTAATATTATAACCTTAATGAAGGAAATATTTACGTCACCTTATAAATGACTGACAAATGTTCACTCCTTAATGATGATGTGTTTAATAAATGGCAAACCATAAAAGTAAAGTGTCAAATAAAATGCAAGGTACTGCCTATTTGTGATTAATAAATTTTCCTTACCATTCTGTGTAAGAGCAAGGGCATGGAACTGACCACTCTTCTAATTTAGCTACTTAGATTGTGAAAGTTTTTTTCCTGGTTTTTCACTTTGATCTGTTCTGTTTTCAACCATTATGATGGTGTTGCATAATGTTATTGGAGAGTTATGTTTCAGTTGAGATGTGGACGAAATTCAATGCAGGGTAAAGTAATTCCAGTGTATAGTTTATTAGAGACATAAGGACTTCTTGAGAAAGAAAACTATGTAAATGTTATTATTACTAATAGGAAATACTCTTAATAAAATAAAGAAAATAAAACAACAACAAGCAACTAACCGGAAAGGTTAGTGCTAGAAGACAAATTTCTCTTACCGCCTTTCAACCCAAGCTTTTAACTTTCTTGCTTACTGTTAGTAAAAAATCTCATGATTTCTGGTTTTGCTCATAGAAGTTGTCTAGAGTTCAGCATATCTTTAAAACATTTGTATGCCTTTTTTTTGCCTGTGTAGAGGTTGAGAAATTTATCCTCTGAGTTACCCCTCTAAAATTGTCCCTGCATTCCTTAGAATCAGGATTAAAAACCGAATGTGCATCCATGAAAAACTATTTGCAAAAAAAATTGTTTCCTTACTGCAAAGGAATT
>JAUBNY010000280.1:488749-504001 GCA_032275445.1 Crypturellus soui
AAAAACTATTTGCAAAAAAAATTGTTTCATTACTGCAAAGTAATTGAAAATGTATAATATACATATGGAATTATATATATATATATATATATATATATATATATATATAAAATTTCAGCATGACTGTAAAATCCACCACATTTATGACAGACTCTCTTAAAGCTGAAAGTGGTAGAGGAAAACAAAGGGAGAATGCGTCATTAGGAGTGACCAAAATATGATTTCCATAAGACTAGGGATTAGAGTAATACATAAAAATTGTGACATAAAAATATATCTCATGTATGAAACTAGTAGATCTACTAGTAGTAAACCTAAGATTCTACAAAATAATTTTGCTGAATAGATAAGCAAGTTCATAGAGCCAAAAAGCTTGGAGGATTCATTTTGAGTTCCACTTGGAGATATTGCTGGGTATCTGCACTTAGAGCACTTAATATAATTTTAGGAACATCTGTAGTAGCTTAAAACAAAGTCCAAGCAGTGTCTATATCTATCATCCATAAGTGTGTACCTTAGAAAAATGAAGAACTGGAAAAGTTTATGTAATACTTCTGCCTAATGCTAATTGCAACCTAATGATAATTGCAATCAGCAATTCTCCCAATTCTGCATGCTTCTATTTATTTGCTGACCCACCGGCAGATTTTTCTTTCATGAAGATGTTCAGTCTCCCAAACTACATTACCTTTTAGAATTCACATCAGTTTTGACAAAGCAGTTTTTGCACCTGATGGTGTCTTGAAACTGATTGCCATGGGTTTAATTAGATTCCTCTCATTTCATAAACTGGAAGAGAGGAATAATTTCATTCCGCTCTGTTTCTTTATCATACCTTCTCTCTGTAGTTTCTTTTTCACAGTGGAAAGCCATAGCTGACATTCATCCTCCTGAAATCATACCTATATACATTTGTCGACGAGATAAAAATGGAGAAACTGCTAGAAAGTTGTTTGCTTAAAGCATAATTAACTGTATGGTGTGATTACCAACTTAGCTGGCACCAAAATAATTTGAGAAATTTGTGCCATGCTCTTGGAGATTTAGCCAGATACACCATCCAAAGATACACATTTATCTTGTTGATATGCATACCTGAATAAATTTTACTATCAGTTTGTAGAATTTTAAATAACTCTATTTTTTCACAGTGAAGAATTTAGCAAGTACTTTCTGTGAATCTCTATTCTCATCTGTTTTTACAGGCACACAGATTTCTTAAGTCTTTTCTCATAATAACTAATGAAGGAGATGTTTTATATTGACAAGATACTTTCCTTGATAAAAAAACAGCTCCAGCCTATAGTTGGTTCTGGGGCTCCCTGCTTCCAAATCTGAATCCTTGATTTGTTTACAGGCAGCTCAAGTACCTCTACTTTCATTTTTAAAAGGCTGTGTTCTAAGGAAAAATGGTCTTAATTTCCTCTCTGGCCTGGTGAGTCTTCTTTCTCACCTCAGCTCTCCAGGCTAAACAGCCTGGAGAAGACAAATATTGTTAGTCAAGAGACACCTCAAAGTTTCTTCTTCTCTTTGCCTTTCTTACCACAAGAGACATTAAAAAACATAATGAAAAACAAACGCATGAATAAAAAAAACATTCAGAGGAACTGGCAACTCTGAAGGAAAGCCACACAGAGAAGGAAATGGAAAAGAGCATCACGACCTTACTTGAGAGCATCACGACCTTACTTGAGAGCATCACGACCTTACTTGAGGGAGTACATGACAAGGATTTCTGGACAAACATCATTAATCTGCTTCTGTGATTATTGCTTATAAGGGCTGTGTTTGATACATGTATCAAACATGACCAGTTTGTTGACCAGCCTATTATTTACCTTCTGTTATTTAACCTTTTATCTTTTAGCAGAGCAGCTCTCTTGAGAGATTTTAAGGGGACATTGAGCAGGATACCCTACTCTTCAGGAACATCAATGAGAAGAAGAATGTCTCCTGATGCTATAGGAAGATGCCCTCTTCTCTATAGAGAAGAAATTGCGGATGAGAGGGAGAGGACACAAACAACAATAACAACAGAAAAAAATAGAATCCCTACTTCAACCTTACTATCAGCCACTTACTTTCCCACCTGTCCTTTCCATCCCCTCTCAGAATAATTGACCTATTCTGAAAAGGAAATGTAGCTTGTTTGGTGTTAGTGGATGCTATATGGATGATGTTTTAAAGGATCTGATCTTTTACAATGCAAAGGTGTATTCCGGCAAGTTCTGATCACCGACCTTCAAGCTGTGCACATGAAATTATACTTTGATTTAAAAAATTTACTTTTCTTCTTATTGTCAGTCCTCTAACCTGGGTAAACAAATCCAATTCTTGCATTGCGCAATTTCATCAGGAAGCATGTTCTAAGTATCACCACAGCAGAAGAAAGCAACTGAGTTAGTTTGATACAGTTAGCTTCACTTATTTCATTTTCTCGGGAACTGTCCTATTAGTTAATAATACTTAGAATCCCAGTTTTCTGTTTCAGTGATAAAAATGAACAGGATGTGGCTGATACAGGTGCCTATATTTAGGTAAAACTCCTGAAATAGGATTAAGTTCTAATTCTCCTCTGTATTTTTGTGTCTCAAGCTGCCTGCCAAGCTTAAATGATACATGATTAATAACTGAGCACATCATATTTATACATTTCTTTGCAATAGATTCATGAGAGGAAAACAGAAAATGAAGGGGGAAAAGATAAAGGATTAGCAGTTTGAGATACCCGAGGGCAAAGATGTGCTTCCATGGTAATTCGCGAAAGAAAGACGTGATAACTCATCTGTTGATCTACCTTTCTTCAATCTTTACTTGTTAATTTATGTCCTTCCCTGTTTTCATACACAGCCCTTTCTCTACTCCCAGAAAATCAATGACAAGATTGTTGTGACTGCACAAGGCTTAGGGCTAGACTTCTTATATCGGTTAAAATATGTACCAAGTAGTGAGGAGAGAAAATGATATAAAGCCACTGTAAGTTATGTTTTTTCTTGATAGATCATTGAATGGTTAGCAGTGTGGTCCAATGTCTTCAGCTGTGCTGAGAAAAATATTGCTTCCACCTTTTTTGACAACTGTTTTATAGTTCAAATGATATCAAGATAAAGCTATCATCAGCTTCATTTATTTCATCTTATGAATTTAAAAATTATCAGTGAACTGCCTCAGTACGATAGTGCTGGGTGCTAATGATCTTCTATTTGTGCTGACAAGTTCAAGTAACTGCTGTATTTACCTCTTATCCCACTATGTGCTGCCCAAGGCAAATTGTTTATAATTATTTAAAGTTCATAAGTCAACAAACGCTTCTATTTAAAGCTTAGAATGCACTGCAGACTGGCCTAGGCAATGACCTTTTTTCCTTTTTAGGAGATTTTCAGCCTTAGCCTTGGCCATGTTCCTGGTCAAATAGCTTCTGAAATCGCTCTGCTTCTCATTTCTGCAATAAATAAGGGGGTCCAGGAGCCAGTTCAGGAGACAGTGTACAGTGTAGTTATAACTACATGCTTCTCAGAGACAGGCAAAAATAAGCCCATGTTCAGTGTTCCTCAAATAATGTGGCATAGAACTTATTCTATTGTTAACCTGTCAGCTGTTGGTTAGCTTCTGTTCTGAAACATCAAGATTCACTCACCCAAATCTTTTAAAAAGGCTTTTCTGCTGGATTGGTGGATTTTATTATTATCCTTTGAAGTGTTCAGGTTTACTTGGAATTCTACTATCTCTCTTGAATATTTATATAGTTTATACTTGGGATATAATGACTTCATCCATCATGGCCTTTTGAAGTAGCACTCCAACTCACTGCTTCATTGATGTTGATTGATAATGAGACAAAATGTGCAGGTACTATTCTTGAGCAGGATATATCAGAAACTTATGAGCAGCCATTTCATTATTGTCAGAGTTTATTATATATTTTTATTTCATATATGGCATAATATACTTGCTATTTTTTTATTCATTAACTGCTGCAATGGTGATTATTTTTCATCATGCCACAATTTGCCCCAGTCTCTCCCTAGAATGATTATACATGATTAATACAGAAACAAACCTGTCTGCTAGTAGGTCATATTTGAAAAAACCTTGCCTAAATAATGCATTTTCCAAATCTGTACCCATGGTAATGTAAGTATTGTTGGAAGAGCCCTCTTTGACAGGGTGAAATAGTTGCCAGCAAATATACTCTGCCACTCAAAGGTCATAGTCTGCCACTGGCTTCGTCTTAGGTGTTTTATGTGCTGATTCATCAGCACATCTGTATAACCTACCTCAATAACATTCCTTTGAAGTCCCCTCAAATCATCTGTTTTGGATTATAAGAGATAGTTGTAGCTGTTTTAAAGTGTTTCTGTTACACCACATGTTTCTAACCACCCTTTAGCTAGGAAGTTATGGTCCTCAAAGCAAAATCGGTAAACCATATGGTGAAAATACTTCTCATTTTCTTTAGCAGTCTTGTATGGTTTAGATGCTTAAATTGCTGAAATAAAATGCAAATTACAATACAGAAGGCTATGATGAAATAGGGACAAAAGGACATTTCAAAAACTTTGCAGTAAAAATTTTTCAAGAATATCAATTGGGAGATTAGTAATTGTAATTCTCTGAACAGTACCTCAAATGAGATTTGTTCCAGTAAAATATTTCTGTGAGGGACATCTTTGATTTAATGGTACCTAATACTACCCCATGTTTTTTTAACAACAGACTTGTGTTACCAAATAAGATCCTTGATACCTCTCTTTGCAAATGGTTAGCCTGTTTTTATTTCTGTAATATGGAAATGCTTATATACTGCCCACATATTTCTATATGATTGCATGTGTTTGTGTATGTGCCTACATTTTTTTCTGTGGACTACCAAAAGCCTAGTCGATGAAGAAAGACAAGTGGCTAATTAAAAAAAAATAAAATAAAATCACTCTATGTATATTTTTGAGGATGCACATTGATATTACTACTGGCAACTACTGATGAGTAAGAAAAGTGTGAAAAAAACATATATCATCCATCTGCTTCAACCATCTGCCGAGAAAAAAAAATGTTACCATTAACAGGTCTGTATCTATAATGCTGTGTTCCATGTACATCTTCATGATAAATGTCTCATACATATATATGTATATATTTAACTACATAGTTAATCATACTAAGTATCATATAATGTACTAGATGCTAAGCAGCATTAAGGTTATTATTTTTTAAAAACAAATTAACAATTTCCCAGATGTCTCTCTGAAGTTTCTGGTAATAACTCAGTGACTTCTTTAATCTGTCCAATAAAAGTTAGCTTTGCTATTAGATATACATGCTAATTTATGTTTCTTACTAGTTTGAGTGTGGAATTTGGCGTAGTATACTACTTCTGTTTATCTCCTTTTGTCTATCTTCCATTTGAAAAATGAAATAAAGGCAGGTTGTAAACCTCAGGTGAATCAGTATTCTCCAAAATCCATCTGTGCAGGTTTCACTCTTTTCCTGAGGAGAGTGGTTGTGTAGCAGGAGTATCAATCAGATACATGTAAAGTGAGAGAAATTATTAAGGAGGACTCTTGAGGATTTATTTTCAAGATGCCCTTGGGGTATTTGTCCTCTGTGTTAGGAGCCTTAGAAAGGGAAAAACTTTTGTAGCCAAACAAATCCCACCTAGTTACTGGAGAAACCTCTGCCTAGCAGTTCCTTCTGATGTGTGATGCATGCAGCATTCCCAGAATCCAGACAATGTTGGATCTCCAGCTTATGGGCACAGTGCCCATATTCAGGAGGTCCTGCAATTTCCAGGATTGATGGCTTTTTTGTCTACATTGTTTCTACTGTTACATGAGTATAGCAGATCTGTTCAGAATTTACTCCCTTGCTAGGTCCAAGACATGTACTTGAAAGGTGAGAGGCAAGATCAGATGACAGCCACCAGAACTGGAGCTTTCCAGTAGCTTTCTCACAGCTGCTTTCATTTCCTAGCATATCTCATAACTGAATGAGTTCCAGGCAGGGAGGTGTTTGTTTCTTGTTAATGCAAGTAGCTCTTGACACAAATGCAGCTTTAGAATGTATTTGGGTTGTCTCTTCAGCCTTTTCTGTTATCTCAAGTGTTAAGAACAGTGATTTTGGATGGGAAGCTCTTTTCTCTGAGTTTCCATTGTGTAGTTGCAAAAGCTTGGCAAAACCCTTCCCAGGTCAATAGCTGAATTACTGGACCATCTTTGTCTAGGTGACACTATGAAGTTGGTCAATGTTTAGAATGTGCCAAAGTTATCAACAGACAGAAGAATAGTAACTATGGGAGAAATATCTTTTTGTTTTTCTAGAGAAATTACAATTAATTTCATATGCTGTTTCCCTTTATTGCATCATTGACTGTCTAGTGTCTTTTTTAACAGCAGTGATTTGGTTTGATAGCTCCTATAAGATGCTTCCTGTGGTGGGGAAGTGGAAGATATCCTGCCTTTTGTTTCCTGTCTCTTACTTAGGAATCCCACGAGTAGGTGAATCTACCAGGGTCCACATTTCTATCTCTTTTCGACTTTGGTTAGTCCTACAGAGGCAGATGCCATGTCTGGATAAAAGTAATACCTGATTCACAAAAGAAAAAGCCATCAAGGTGATATGGTATTATAAGTTAACATCATTTACTCTTAAGGAAATGAGGGGATTCCTCGATGACTGTAATGTGGCATGAGCAATATCTTTGAAACTTAGACCAGAGTTGGTTAACCTCCAAAAACGGTACTGTAGGTGCTATTAAAATTTGGGACTTTGTTTTTGAGAAGTATAGCAGCTAATGTTTTGAAGGATTTGTTAAATTATTTGGTACTGAGAACAACCACCAGCAATTAACATACTCTTACATCTGAAGCAACAAAAGACATCATCATTCCCCTGCTTCTTAGTACTATATATAAGGATGTCATAGGCATAAAAGTTTGTTTCAGAATATGAAAGCCATATAATTTACAAGGTTATTATTCTACAAGTCTTTTGAATAAAGAATATTTGAGACTTTACTTATTCAAAAATTTATAGGCAATAGCTTATTTTAAGCAGCTAATTGTCAAACCCAATCTTCTCTCTTGTTTTTCAAGTTCATGCTATATAAGAAAAGAGGAAAGGAATTAATAGTCTATTATGCACATTTTCATTATGAGCTGTCACTCTAAATAGTCTCATACAGACACACAGAAGACCTTTTCCTATGCTGTAAGGAAACATTTCAATAAATAAAAATCTCATTTGCTCCCATTTGAATTTAAGGCCCTTTATACTGTCGGCATAACATAGATGGGATTCAAACTCACCCTATTTATAGCAGGATACATGAGTGGCAAAAAGAAAAAAACAAATCACATAAAAAAGCTCCCTTTTTGACTGAAAAGCATTTCTGATACTTTGTAATTTTTGAGGGTTCAGAATTGCTTATGACTTTATTTGGTACAATTTTCTGTGAATTCTGTAACTGTAAAAATTAAAATTGTAAGTTAGAAATATTTATCAGTTCAAAACACAAATCCGTTGTTGGTATTTGTGAAACTTAAAGGAGACTATGCTTTGAGCTCCTGTCCTTTGGCAGCATTCACAGAGCTGAGAAGTCACACTGAAATGAAAACACTTGCTCTGCTCCTCCTTCTCGCTAAACCTAACAGCAGGGAGATTTTGAAGTAACAAAACACTATAAACATTTAAATTATTTTTAAATGAAAAGATTCTAATTTGTTTCAACTTATTTCATAGCAAGGAAGAGATCATTTTGTCTACTGTGTAAGAAATGAGTAGTAAGAAATAGTGTTGTCATGTTGTCATGTTTTTTAGACTGAAGTGTCAATAAGAAAATAATGTTGAGGAAAGGAGAAAATGAATTAAAAAATTGAGTTATTCTTGACTCTTGAGAAAGCACTTTTTTTGCTAATAATCCCATTGATCCCTTATTGCAGACAAACTTAGCTTTCTTTATTTTTCTTTAGATGAAGAGCATTAGGAAAAATATAATCAAATATCATGAAGAAAATTGGGTGAATTTACGTGCAGACTTCATGACTGTGAAATCAGTAAATCACTGTTTAAGAAATACAGAACAAAAGACTGAAGCCAGTTATGATGACTTACATTAAGCAATTTACTTTGTGCTCAGCATTGTTTAGCTAAGCTAATCGTGGAAGATTAACCTTTAAAAAATTATATTGCAAATTATGCTCATCCCATTTTTGGTTCCTAATGCTTTTAGCTCTGTAAACAGCATTTGACATTTGCCAATAGTAATGTCAGGCACAAACATTCCCCTATTCTGTAGATAACAACAGTTTGAATTTTCTTTCCTTTTTTTTTTCCTTCTTTTTTTCTTTTTTTTTCCTTTTTTTTTTCTTAAGGGAGCAATTGAGGAATTGGAAACAATGCAATCTTTTTTTTCTTTTCTTTTTTTTTAATGTTGAATTAAATGCTGTAACACCGTAAAGATTGTTACTTGGTTACAAGTTTACCCTGGACAACATTAGACAGCATTCAAATTTTTTTTTGCTGTGTCCGCTGTATTCTCCTTTTATTTGAAAGAAACAAAAATGGTACAAAGAGGAAATAAGAGAAACTGGTTCTACCATGTGTGCTGCTCCTCAGATACACAGCCATTGAATCACATGCACAGCTTTAAACCTCCAAACAGTCCTATTGCTGCTGCTTTGACTCCTCATATGCTTATGCCTACTTCTGATCTTTGTCGTTAGATAGTGCTGTAATATAAATATTAAGACATTTAGAATGATAAAAAACAGCAGTAATCCGTGACTAATACAGTGTTTACCCACTGACAGCTCTCTTTCAGAGTCACCTTTCTTAACAACAGTTCTGAGGAAAAACCTTCAGTTAGTCTGTAATGCTCTTTTTAACTATGGGCTGAGCATCCTTCATGCTACGAGGTTTTCTTTGAGACATCTACAAAAGACAATTAAGAAAGGGAATTTCAAACATGTTAAACAAGCACTTACATACATGAAGTTCCATAAATAAAAATTGTTGGTAATCAATAAACGAAAGAATGATTTATGGGACAGGATCTGTAGGAGAACTAATCTTTGTAGTATTACAAAAATATTGAAGATTTTTTTACATAATACAAAAGTAGTATTGGACAGTTCAACATTCATATTATTTAATAAATAGGTTTCTAAGAATAGGTTTCTACTAGCTTCCTAGCATATAATACATCAAAACATGTGCACTGTATTTGCACAGCATATACCTTGAAAAATAGAAGTTCTTCATACTTGCTTATACTAACTCTTCCCTTAAAACTGTTGAACAATGTGAAGAAAATTATATTTAACATATTTGGGCTTGCAACTTTGTAAAAAGTTGTATTTTTTATTGCCATATTTTGTAGCTTCACCTAATGTAATGAGGTTTAGGTGGCAGTACATTAAAAACATGAGTGATGTAAATAGCCACCCCAAAAGTAGACTTTTTCTGTAGAAAACATGAGGACTAAGTCAATTTGGTTCTTAATGGATTTAAGTCCAAACTGAAAGTTAAGTGAATACCTAAGGGATCTGTGGAAGTGGGACCAGGGCAGAAAAAGGCATTTGTTCCATTTACATGCTAATCATTCATAACTACACAAAGGACTACTGGTCTTAGCCTCCTCTTAGAGAGTTTTTTGAGGATAGAGGCCAATTCATAAGTTGAAGAATGGTGTTTAAGACACAGCATAATGTTTAGAAATGCAATACTTGCTCATGTTAGGAGCTCTGGCTGCAGCTCCAGAGTTGTCATCCATTCAGAAAGTCTGGATCTCATGTGAACTTTTGGATTCATTAATTTGGTGGTGGGGACAAGAGGGAGAAGGAGGGAGGAAAAAATCTGTATCCCTTTAGGCAACATTTAATAGCTTTTCAAAAGTCCTATAGATTGCAGTTTTCCTGTTTTGTATCCTCTTTCCCCCCCGCCTCCCCCGGAAGCAGCTAAAGAGCAATAGCAGATCACCACATTGTGCTTTCCTTGGCAGACTGTCTTTTGAGTTGTTACAGTGCCCTAATCCAGATGGTCTAGAATTCTGCTTTTATCTTCAACTGAATTGTTTACTTTAACCTCCTAGTGCATGGGGCTTTAAGTAGTAGCATAATATAAAACACCATAGGTTCAGATAATATTCAGAGGCTAACTTTAACAATATGAGGCTAAACTGCTCCCGAAAAACACCACACATAATGCCATATTTGTCATTGCATATTGTCTCTGTGAAGTATGTGTGATTTTAAGCATCATCTAAAGGATCAATATCTTTGATTCCCATCGAGATTGATGGAAAGTCAGATTTCCAAATTCCATGTGGGAAATTCTCACAGTATCCAATCATAAATTACTGTAGCTTGGGAAAATGTTGTATTTCCTTTGGAGTTCTGGGACTGTAGTTCCATAGGTGCATTCAGAAAATTAAAGTTTGAATAGCTCTCTTCAGGGAGGGAGCTGGAAAGGGATATACTTCCCTTTCACTCCAAATTATTGTTTTTAATTCAAAATACTTTCAGGGTGGGAGGACTGTTTGGCCAGTAGGCCAATTAGTTATTATAACTATAAGGCAAAACCTTTCAACTATCTTTCAGTAGTACCACTGAGTCATCATTTTTCATTAAAAAATATATTTTTTCTCTCTTTTTTTTTGCTGAAAGTTTCCTGAATTGTCTATGTTAGGTCATACTTTCTCTCTATGTACTACTAATAAGAATTTTCAAGACCGAAGACTGACTGACTGTTCCTAAGGTGATGGTACTGAATACATGGATAAGACAGATAGATAATATATGTACAGCAGTATTACCAAACCATTAACGTGTTACCCATTCATTCTGTACTACATAATTTGTTCTTTTTTTCCCTTTGAAAACTTCAGGGTGTTCAAGAATGAGCCTGTATGGTCATTTTGAAATAAAGCTATACGTCTATAAGCCACAGACTGGTGAGGTACTAGACATCCTCTTTTATCTCCCTCTCTATATATCTTCAGAATGAGGAAAAATTACACAGCTGACCACACTGCAGCTGCTTAATGCTGTTGTAAATAGTTCCCAATAAGCATATGGTATATATGGTTGTCTGTGCAAATGAAAGGGTTTGGATTGTTCAGAAACCGTAGGCAGGAGGGAGACCGGTGGGAAAAAAACTTCCTGATTGCAGCAGCAAATGGTAGCAATTTTTCCTTCCTGTTTTAATGAATATAATTCATGTAATGCATATTATCTCAGTCAACAGCAAAATTTGCATGTTCAGTTCACAGACAAAGTATTTTAATTAAGAATATGAATGAGCAATGACAATCTAGTTGCAGAAAAAGCAAAGAAGGGCACATTCTGGCCCATATGGGTGGAGTAACTTTGTGAATATAGTTTATCGATATAATAAGCTCACTTTCCTAAAACTCTTTGCCAAAAGAATGTCCTTTAAGTCATACTGGTTTCTCTGTTTTTCCCTCTAACCTTCCTTTGCATGCAGTATTTGACTGCAAACCTTTATTTTACAGTCTCTAGTGATCAAATCACTTCATCCTCTATAAACATAACAAATAAAAGAGCTTTCAGCTACTGAACTCACACACAACATACACAAAACTAAAATAATTCATTGTCTAGAGACTATAACAAATTTTAATGTGCATTTACAGAGTAAACAGAGGGCTGGCATAGGGTTCAAACCAGTGGAAGTGAATGTATGCATTACAAAATCCACACAATACCGGATTACAAACTAAAAAGTGATGTTTTTCAAGAAAGGAAATAAAGATGTATATTGGTGGCACAACATACAGTTAAGATTAGAAACTAGCTTGCATGAGGACCAAAGTATGTCTACTCTGAAGTTATACCACACAGACTGTAAGCAATTTACAGAATTTAAGTTAGTTTTGCATATACAGGAGTTGCAAAATTAGATAAAACACATTGAAATATAGAACACACACACAAAGAAAGGATGTATATATATCAACCTCCACGCTGTTGTAAGGGGTTGGCCTAAGTCAGCAAATGCCACCACTGAAGAAGAAACAAACCAAAAGAGGAGAAAAACCCACAGAGAGGAGTGATGGGGAAGAGAAAAAAAAGAAAAATACTCTCATTTGTTTGCCAGAAACTGTGCCCTTAGTCTGTTTAGCTGCTTTCTAGGGTTTCTTTTTCCTCTGTATTCCTCATGCAAAAAAAAGAAAAAAAAAGAAAAGAAAAAAAAAGAAAAAAAGACTTTTGACAAAGTTTGAGGTGCTTTTTCAGGGTTGACATTGATTCAATCTGTTTTGTTTCATTATTTGGCCTCTGTTTGCTTCACAGCTGGAACGATTCTTTCGGTGTATGAAACTAAATGTCATCCACGGTTAATTTTATAATACTGATGACTCGCCGGCCAACCCCTGAGAAGTCAAGGATATGAGGCTTCTGCTTGCTGAGAGAAAAGGAAACTAGGTCTTGCTGTTACAAAACATCCTATTACATGGCATCAGTTCTCTTCAAATAAAAGATCAGTGATACGCCAAAGAAAATAAGATCTATTGAGAAAATGTGTGGTATCCTCTTCTTTTTATAATATTTATTTATTTATTTATTTATTTAGTATTTTTGTTTGTACTTCCTGAAGAAGGTGCTCCTTGTGTAGAGATTTAGAGTACATGGGGTGCAGAGTGATGGTTGGAGGTTAGGGTCAACTTTGCTGTCCGCTCCGTGGATTTTACAGGCGATTTGCTCTTTGCTTTAAGAAGAGAAAGTGATATTGGAAAAAGTCAGCACTTTTAGATTAAAGCAAAGCACCCTTCACAAAGCCACAAACAAGAAGCAGGACAGAAAGTCCATGGCTTGTAGCTATCCTCGCACCTGCGGAAGAAGTTATAAGATATTCGCTCATCTTGCAGATTTCCAATGCTCCTTATAAGGCTGTTTTAAACACATACATTTATATATTAATTAGCTCGCCAGGTTGGCTCTGCTGCTCATGAATGTCTTGGCATGCACTGTAAATGACAACACAAAATATTTCAGTCCCGGGGAGGCTTGTCTGTATTGCTTTGCTTTTGTTTCTTGCCTGTTTTGAACAACGTAACCCAGTAACCATATATTGAGAGGAACAAACACCTTCCCCCTCAGGGCATTCTTTACACAAGCATTGCTAGATGCGGGCAGGGACGGCGAGGACTACTACCAAACAGGCCGCCCTGCGGCTACCTAGTATTGCTGTGAAAACCACAGAAGATGCTGGAAGGCAGCTCTGCTGGTTACAAGAGGAAACAGAATGCCAAAAGGTTGCAGTGGTATTTATTTTTGAGAAATCGTATTTTCCCAGATATTTTTTGTCTTTCTAGCAACCTATGAAAGCAATGATATATATCGTTATTCCTGAAAACAAAGTTATCAGGATAAAAACATGCAGAACTCCACTAATGAATTTGAAATATTGACACACCAAAGACATGAGGATTTAAAGGTCTTAGATGCCAAGTCTTAATATTTGATAACTTCCTATAGCATAAATAATTACATTCCGAACTTGAAACATATTATTTGAGATGAAAACCATAAATTGGATTTCATTAAGCCATAATAAAACCTCTAATTATAACAGGTTAAAGCATGATTAATAGATTTTATGTGTGTGTGCTATATTTGAATAGAACTGAGTTTTACTGATGGGTATTGACTTCAAATCTATAATAGAACAATGTTGTTATATGCTGTCAATAATAACACCAGACTTTTAATAACTTAGTATTTTTAAAAAAATCTATTAATCATATTTAAGTTACTTTTATAAATAACTTAATATTAAATTGAATGCTGTGTGAAAGCAAAAAGAACGCAAAGCAAATGCTCATTTGTTTCAATTTTTCAAACATATATTAGTAAAATATTCTTCTATAACTGCTATAAGCTATATAGCTTTTGCTGGATATAACTATATAGTTGTTCATAAGAAGTATAAAAAGAAGTATTTCAATTCCTGTCTTTTGTAAATTTACCCCTTCAGAAAGGGCATTAAACTAAATCTCTGAATACTATTTCCTTTTGTAAATATACCGTGTGAGATATTATACATATATAGCAGTTGCTATAAAAGACTTTTAGTTCTCTGTAATATACACAAGAGCAAGAGCTTCAGAGGTAACTGTTATCTCAGTTATCCATGTGTGAAATGAATTTGTGGGTGAATATAAACTTCTGAATAGACTCAAGTCTTAGAGACACGACCAAACTTTTCAAAGGAGTCTGAGGGAGCTGGGTGCTCAGTTGCTGGTGAATGCAGATGGGAGAAACACACCCAGTTTTCATGCACCCATCTGATAGTGCTAGCCTAACTGTACTACACTGCAGTAATTTTCCATATTTCACAAAGCACATGCTCTCTATTGGAAAACTGAGCCTTCAAAAAGTATTCACGCAAATTTGCTGTGACTTCTTCCTGTGGGTTGCTCTCACGTAAGTAGTATTTCTGTGCTGGAGCCCACAGGTCAAATTTAATTTTCTGTTTTCAATATTATCATAGCATGGCTTTATTCTCCATTTTATATTAGCATAAATCTGTCATTTGACAGATCTTTATAAATGTTTTTTTTCTTTCGCTGACAGAACTTAGGACCTTTTGTATTGTTAGTTTACTTAATGTTATATTGAATTACTTATATCTTTTCAATCAAATAGAATAGTCTTGAGCAGTGTATTTATCTTCAGAGGTCTTTAGATTCTTCTATGTGAAATATACAGAACACAAATAAGGATGAATACTCACAAGAGTCTCATGGGTATTTCTTAAGATAGCTTTTTTAAAAAAATAATAATCACATTATAAATTGAAAATTTGAAAGCTATAATGTGTAAAAAAAAAGAGTGCTACAAAACAGATTTGACGTAAACTGTTTCATGGTGAAAAAAAAAAAATAGAACCATAATATTTTAATATTTGCTGCCAAATGTTTTTAAGGGTTTTTTGTTGTTAGGTTTTTTTTTGGCTTTCTTCAATAGTCTGTAGTTACCAAATTGGGGGTCACGTTACATACATCTCATTTTTTATACACAAATATAGATATATAATTCAGTCATTGTATAAATTCCCATCTCCTTTCAGTATTGTCACATGTTGTACATGCATTTTTTTGTAAATGGTGAGTTTGTTTTTCAGTAAGTGCAAGTTGAAGCAATAGAGAACTCATCCAAAAAGTTAGGAGAATTACTGCTAAAACAATTTTAGCCTCCAAGTGAACAAAGAGGTTGTAAGGTTTACTGGAAGTTA
>JAUBNY010000280.1:523863-554211 GCA_032275445.1 Crypturellus soui
CTTGTCCATAGAAACAGATGTTCAGCAAAGATGCTAGTTTTTTATTGCCCCATGTCCCTTCTCCCTCCCTGCACAGTCGACGAATGCTGCTCCCGTAGTTAAACAGACAGAAGGGCTTTGCATTTTACATACGCAGTGCTTATTAGTTAGGTAGTAGGGTTGTTTTGGGGTGTGGGGTGTATGGGGTGCATGATTTTTGCTTTTTTTATTCTCCTTCCCTTCCTGGTCAGTGCGTGTGAGCGACATGAGGACACGGAGCCGGGGGTATGTCGGCACCACCCTCCCCTGCCGATCCTCCAAGCGCGTCCCGCGGAGCAGGAGCAGGAGCAGGGGTCGGCACAAGGGGCAGAGGGCAGTGGGCGGGGGCAGGGGCTCTGTCCACGGTGCTGAGAGCGCCGCCGCAGCCCTCGCGGTCCCAAGCGAGCGGCGCCTGCAGCGCCGGGACTGCTTGAAATGCACCGCGCGCCGCGCCGCGCCGCGCGGCGGGAGGGAGGGAGGCGGCGGCGGCGGCGGCGGCGGCGGCGGGGAGGTCTTCGGAGAAGACGATTTTTTTTTCTTTTTTTTTTTTTTTTTTCTTGGGGAAATACACACAGTCACCAAATGTAACCGAAGGACTCGCTGAGGAGCTAAGGGCGATTGGAGGGAAGAGGGGGAACGCAGCACCGAGGGAGACTGCAATATTCAAGGGAGGTAGCAGATTTAGGAAGCCGAGACTCAGTGCGAATGCAGTAATTATGCATGCACGGGTAGGTGTTTATTGTGTTCACGCATACATATATACAAACATGCACAGCCAAAATGTGTGTATCTCCCATTCACTATCAGCCCTTTACTCTTTTGCAAGGTGCATCATCTCCCTCTTTGCAGACAAGTGGGGGAAAAAATAAATAAAAAAAGTCTGTCTCATTCTCACTTTGGGGAAACTTCTCCTTCTGTTGCTATTTACAGACCATTTAAAGCCAAAATTAAGCCTAAGGCTTGGTATCCTCCTTTCCATAGTGGTTGTTTTTCTTCTCTTTTATCTTCTAATCTCCCCCTCCCCTTCCCCCAAATCCTTTTCTCTGTTTTAGCGAGAAATAACATGCACAGTAAGCAGTCTTACCTTGGGTAGAAAGTCCTTGTTGAATATACATAACTGAAAAGAAAATGAATCCAATATAAGCCAGGAAGATCCCCATCATTCCAAGATGAAGAAAAAGTCACATGAGGGTAAGAAAAGCCAAAGGTGCCCTCAAAAAAGGAAGAATTTATATGTGTGTGTATATATGTATCTGTGTAATATGAACAGAAGGAGATTTTAAAATGCTACAGAAAAGCTCTGTATTGTAGCCCTAGCTGCAGCACTGGCAGCATTCTGCTACTCAGTGGAGTCTTTTTCTTTGGAAAGAGCGAGTATTGCAATACAGTGAGGTTTAGATGATCTGTCTCAGGCGCTGTGTTGCTTGAAGTCCAGATTCAGACTAAGAAAAAAAAAAACCCTGCTGAAAAGTGGGTATCAGCTGCTTTCTGTGCCTTTTTTCAGCTACCTGGCAGCTCCGTCCAACGTCAGCTCCTGCTGCTCAGGATGGCGTGATGACTGCCCTCCCTATACACTGATCTGGCTTGGGAAGTGGGGAGTGAGGGGAAAGAAGGAGAAGGAGGAGGAGGGATAGGGTGTAGGCGAGAGAAGTCTACTGTGCTTGTATTGCTTCAACTTTTCCCTCTAATGGCTGCGATGATGTCTTTAACCCTTCCCTCTCTCCTTCTTCTGTACACCTCTCTACCTGTTCTGATTTCTACTTGTTCACGTGCTGGTGAAAAGCTGCCTTTTTCTGCCTTTTTTTTTTTTTTCCCCCTCTCCTCACAGCATCCAGCTTGTGCTTGTTGAGAGAACAGGGAGCCTTTATTGTACTGATGTAATCTTCGGTCTTACATCCCAAAACACTCAGTGGCTAAGAGGGCAATGCAGTGGTTTGATTTTTGGTGAGTTAAGCTGTTTCTGTTTTCTCCTTTTTCTCTCCCTCTTACAGGATCTAAGGGGGAAATAGTTATCCAGTTATACTACTGCACTTGCTTTTAACTGCTCCAAAGAACTATGCTCTTAACATCTTGCATTAAAATATTGTGCATTTTCTCTTCAAAGACACATGAAGAGGACAATGCTTAAAATGTGTTTAGGATACAGGTATTTATGTAGATTTCTAGGGAGAAAAATTATTTAGGTAGAAAAAACAATGGATTTTGATGTCCTATATGTTGGTCATAGTAAAAAGAAATATATGTGAGTGTACAGCAGAGATGGTGTTTACAACATATTAAAGAATGCTTCCTCCTGCAGTTCCTCCTGAATGTTTCCTTCTGGGTACTCTGCTTTTTGTCTATGTGTACTAATACCACTGAGATGAGAGACCAACCTTGACTATGCTAGGTGTTCAAAATGCCATCAGAAACATCTGCACTGACTAAAATCATAGTTCCATTTAAGAAGCCATCTAGAAAGTGCTTGTTGCACTGAGCAAGCACCAAATACCGTTACAAGACTGAGGGAAAGACTACAGAAGATCTAAACAGAGTACCCTGCAGTCATCCAGACTGCTAAATAACTCATCTAAACTGCTAGTAGTCTGAAAAGATAAAACAGGGACAAATTAAAGAGTATTTTATTCATAGAGAGTATATTTTTCTATTGGGTGAGGGATTTGTCAGGTCTGTCATTCCTAGCGATGGGAGTGCAGCAGTTCCACCATAGTACAAGACGCAACTTTCACCTTACTTTTAGTACACTATCCAAATTATTGCTTGCATGTAAGACATCTAACGTAGCTGCAGAGATCTCTTTTACAGAATTAATGTCATCTGCCTGGGAAAAAAAAAAAAAGAAAAAAAAACCTCTTTTATCTGCCTTTTAACATGTACTTGTTTTATAGCCATATGAGTTCCCTTTATTATTTACGTAACTAAAGGAAGCCTCATCCCTTGGTAATGGTCTATTCCACTGATGTAATATTTTATGCATACCAATAATTCTCAGTAAAAAAAAAGAGTACAATATGTTAAATATAATTGAAATGTTTGATATGATTCCCCAAACAAGAAACAATTATGTTGCCTGAAAGATTTTCTGTTACCACAGAGTTTTAATTACTTTAAAGGAGATCATGATGGATGTACCAAAACCAAAGAAAATCTGCAAAGCAAAAGAAAAGCACCAATCTTTAAACCTGATGGAGCTAAATTAGCCAGATTAGCCAATGGCTGTGACAGAGTCCAAAATTAGACAAAATGCACAAACATCTTTACAGGTTCAGATGGTGAATGTTTCAATAATTTCTAAAATAAATCAGATCATTTTCAAATGAGCAACCAGAAATCCTAAGTCACTTCTGAAAATATGAAGGCTGATTATACAATTCACTTCAGACCCATATACGTCATCAGTAATCAGCTTAAATTACAAATTAGAGATACATTATCAGCAGTCAAGTTAAATGCAAATTAGGAAGAAAAAAAATCTAAGCAGCATCACCTGGTTTAGAAGGAAAGCAGAAAACATAAATAGATCACTTGTTCTTTCTCTCTTTTCTGCCTATTCTAATTCAAGGCACCTGCTAGGTAAATTTAATTTTAGCATTTTGTAATTTAGAGGCAAATATAATTGTCACAAAAATCTTACAGTCAACAGAACTAGATGAGTCTTACTATCACAAGGAAGTACAAAATAATATGCATGGTAACTGTAACTGAAAAAAAAACCCTCTCTGTTTTGATATTTTAATAAAGTTATATTTTTTTCAGAAACTGATCTAATGAAAAGAATCCTAAATTATTTTTATTTTATTCATGTGCTCATCCAGAAGATATGATTCTGTCAAATATTGCTAGCATAAGTAATAGAAATAATGCACCTCACACTATCAGTGTTAAATTTCACCGCGGTATGTAAAGTTGGTCAGCCACCCTGTATGAATCTGAGCAGCGAATGTATGCTGTCACTTTGAAATCTCTGCCTTTTGTGCCATAGAAAGGGTGCTCATGAGCCTAACTTACATGAGAAGATTCGGTTGTGCTTTTGGCATGAATTACATGGGCTGTGCGAGGATTTTAGTGTCATCCGCCTGCCTTCCTTCAATGATTGTAACAGATGAGTCATCACTGGACACTCTCACAGGTCATAGCCAGAACATCTATGCACAGGAAATGACTCTTCAAACATGCCAAAGAAATGTAATAATGTAAGTGTCATTTATGCAGATTTGGAGCTGAACTGCAGAGTTTTACCCCATGTCTTATTGCTACCATAGCACGCATTCCAGGTCAGCTGCTCTTGCCCCAGGCAATATTCAAAACCACAAAAGCCACAAAAGCCTAGCTTGCAGTCCCCAGGACTATCCAGCTGTTTTAACTATTGATGGAAAAAGTGGGTATACTGAGCTCACAATTCTAAGATTAGCAGAAGTCAAAAATAAGAGATGTTCTGCCAGCCAGCAATATGGCTGGAGTATTTTGATCCCACAAATACCCTGCACATATTCTGGTATAGACTTCCATGCCCTGCAGAAACAGATCAACTCATACCTTATCTTTTGGCATGAGACCATGACTGTGTGTACAAACTCAGTTAAAAAATAAAAATATATTACTTGGAATATTTGATGGGAAAAGTAGTGGTATGGTCCCATTAGAAGCTCTGCGCATAGGTAAATATTTATGAGTCTGAATGAATTTCCTGTGCTAATTCCTGAATTTATTTACAGTCTATTTACTTAAATCTAGATCTGAAAGAAATTATTGGTGCCCCTATAAGTACTGAGGATCAGGATATCATAAGGTAGCTTTACAGGAGATTAAAAAAAAAACAAAAACCCTAGAATACACATTGTAAAATAAAAAAACAGCAGAATAACTATATAAGGTTACTCTGGAAATAAAACCATGTGGTCAAAAGGACCTTTTGAGGGTTACTGTAGAAAATTTATTGTACTAGAAATTAATAATCTACAGTATTATGTAATCGTTTCTGTTCATAAGCAAGTTAGAATGAACTATTTCTACCCAGGAAATCACTTCATGTGTTGGAGTCTTACATTTTGTTTTGCCAAGAGGTATTTTACAGGCTTCCTTAAAGGGCTGAGAAGAAAACAGTAGACAGGTTAATGTGGCACTGCCTGAAGTCTTCTGTAAGTCAGTCAGTTTCAAACTCAATGTCTTATGGAGATTATACTGGTTAATGAGCTACTGTTTCTCTCTAGTGACTTTTATTTTGCTGTCTGTAAAATGTGTTTGGTCTGTTGGATGATCTGAGCCAGAGCTGATAGAAATAGCTTAAAAAAGCTCTACTTTCTTCTTGTAGTCACACAGTGGTTGCATTGGGTAATTATTTAGGATCACTTGTATGGAGGTCTATTGTGTTTAAGTGGTAAATTTAAATGTATTTTAACAAATAAATTTTGTATTTGTAATTTGAGTAAAAGGGCTGCCCACTACAAGTGTGGTCTGAGCAAAGCATGAGGTTTTCTGTGACCTGTTGTCTTTTTTTTCCACATCATTGTAACTCATAGCTTGCATCATTTGCAAGAACATGAATCATAATGTTAAAGCATGTTTAGAATATTTACAATTAGGTTATCAATGGTAAATTTTTACTTCATTTTATAATCAGTAGGAGAAGTCCTTCTTATCTTTAAACTTTTTTCCTTTTTCATCAACTAATCAAACAGGATTTCCCTGGTGGTATATACTCTAGGGTTGTTATTTTTGCAGCAGCTGTTGTGATCACAGACATGGCAGATGCGCTCATAAAAACAGTAGCAGTTTTTGTCCTACAATTGGAAGCAGTTGGACATTTTTATAAAGACATTGGTAAGATTGACCTTATCATTTTGGAAGAGGCCCAAGCAATCAAAACTAAATATTCATAATCACTACTATTTGTAGCTATCTGTGTGAATAAAATCATCTATTCAAATGTATTTGAGCAATTGCATAGAAGACTTCTTGGGTATACATGCCTATATGATGAGCTCTTTAGATCACTGAAAGAGAATGGAACCTTGCTGATTCGTACTTTCAGCTGTTTTGATGGTTACTGTTATTTCAGAGATGGGTTTACCATTTCAAAGAAATTTGTGTGTGTTCTGAATAGAAGTTTTTACTTAAAATCTGAAAAAAGGAGGATGCTTTTTTTTTTATCTAAGGACTGATATTTGACTTTGGTAAATGTCTTCATATGAACCTCTTGCAGCATATCATTGCTTTCAGTATTTTGCAATAAATAATTTAAATATGAAGGAGAACTGATGAATATACTTGATTTGTAGTGGGGAAAACAAACAGAGATTTTTGATTAAGATTCTTTTTATTTTTCATTCAAACACAGATCAGCCATCTTTGTGAGAAAGACTGCAAGAGCAGGAAGATTATGACAGAGGCTAGAGATGAGTGCTGTATTTCTTTTGAGATCTTATATTTGAAATATCCTCTTTATCCTGCTCTTTGGATCAGGAACTTGATATTTTATGGGGCTAACGTTTGTGTTTTCACATTGTACCTTTGTCACTTCTGTGAAAATTCACGCACATTTGCCATATGTAAGGTCTGAAAAAAATGCTCTCCATATGTTCAATAATAGCTCATATGCCTTTGAAGTGTGTATTTGTTCAAACCCCTCACAGCCTTGAATGTTGACTAAGTGCATACATGGCATCTCCAAAGACTGAACAAACAGTCAAAGGATCAAGCTTCACAAAAAAATCTGTATTTAGAATCCGGATGAATGAGAAAAAAGCAAGAGAAGAGAATGGTGCAACAAAGAGCTGAAGCATCAGTGAGGGGATTGGAAGTTAGAACATTTTATAATGAAGTTTGCCCATCATCTTAATTAATTCTTTTTCATTCATGTGTGATTATGAGCAAGCCCTACTTCAGGTGAATGCCTCCTGTTTCTAATCTGGGCTCTTACTTCACTCAACAGGCCAATTGTTCTATACTAACAGCCCAGACCTGGAAAGTGAAGGGTATTATTGTATGCAACATTTCTGTGTCATTTCTTATAAAGGCTGGAAGAGAAAGGTTGCGTTTCCTTTAGGGCAGCTAAGTTCTGCATTGAAGAATTAGAATCTGTCCCTGATTTTGTCAGAGTTCCTGTGTGATGCTGTACCATGACTTACATCAAATGTTTTACAAATGGTCAATAATTATATTTCTTATATCTAAGTACCCAACTTTGGATCTTGTGAGATGAGGAAGCGCTGAGCAGTCACAATTGCAATTAAAATGAAGAGGTGCGTCACTTGAAGATATAAATTACTGTAAAATGTTACCAAGAAAAAAAATCAAAAAACAACACACACCCAGATTCTGGGTAGCTCAAAACTGCCTGCTGTCTGTGCACCTTTGTGGCCTATATGTGGCAGTATCCACCCTATAAGTGGGGATAGATTATGCTGCCATTTCAGAGAAGTTTTGTTAAGGTAAATTAACCTGCATGAAGCTCCAACATGAGTGATAAGCACCATAGGGAAGCCCATAAGGAAATGAATAATTCCATCTTCAGCTCAGAGCATGAATAGTGTGCATAAGGGAGGACTAGAAACAAACAATACAAATAAAATAATATTACAGACTTGCTGTTTACCTGAATTCCATTCTTCATGTACATTGAGTTGAGGTTGTGTATGGGGAGGGCGTGTGGGGGGTGGAGGCTGTAAAAAAAATCCATATCTTTAGGTGTTTAAAGACTACATGATTTTATATATGAACAAGGAAACCAGTTAAGGTCAATTCTTGTTTGGTGGACTTTTGAATGCTTGATTTTGCAGCTTTAGCAATGCGCTTTTAATACAGCTTTTCATATATAGTGAACATTTTACAGTGCTCCCTACCATTGTCTCGCTCTAACATTAGTTAGCTGCTAGAAAAACTCACACAACCTTAAAATGGAACTTTGGGCATCAGTCCAAATGCTCTGGTTTTCTCTCTTTTTTTTTTATTAGGAAAAAAGGCAAAAAGTTTTGAACACAGTCTCTAATCTGGGTTTATAGAAAACATGTGAAGCTAAACATTTTAAGTAGAAATCCTTCACACTGTATTACTTTTGTTATGAACCTTCTTTTAATTTTTTGCTTTTTGTTTGGTACATACTAAAACAATATCAAAATACCTTTACCATATGATAAATTTCTATCTCAGTCCTAAATCAGTTTTGAGACACTGAATCACCTAGGATCAAATATTCAAAAAATTTTAGCAAAACTTAAAAATATGTAGAAATTCTATTTGTAGGATCTGATATTGTCTGAAGCATAGATATTGATTGACTTCAGCTTTGCTAAATGCAAGCTTCACTGAAATTTCAGTTTGATTCCCATTTTTTTTAGAGCCTTTCCATTTCTCAGGGGCTTGCTCCAAAATGTAGTAATAGTTAACAGGATTTCTTAGAAGATGAGCTCACAGAAAAGCAGGAGAGTAGCTGAATTGAGTTGTCCATGCCATTCAGTGTGCAATTAGTGAAGGGTATGCTCATTAGATAACAAGAAAATGTGGAGGACTGGAGAGGGCTATCAGGCCCTCTTATATAATCAGAAGAAAAGACTCCGTTCTTCTTGAACCGGACTGAAGTCACTAATGCTCCGTCCGTGAAGAAAATTACGTTTTGTGGTCAAAATGACTTGCTTTCTTAAAATCTGTTGGTTTGATGAAGACAAAGGGTATTCATAGTGCTGGAAGAAAAAAAATATATTTTCTTAATAGAATAACACGGGAGTGTTTTCTTGGGGAACATCTCCTTTTCTCTAGTTTAGTTTTTCTTTCTTCCTGCCTTCACTGACAAAGGCGTATTCAAATCTATACTGAAATAACATCAAAGAAAGCAGAAGGTATCATTTTGCGTGGTTTTAGGCTGAAATTTTACAATGTAGTGTGAGAGTTCAGAATAGCCTGTTTTCTTTTTTCCAAGAAAAATTCCTTATTTAGGACTTGGAAAAAATATGTTTTTGCAATATAAGGTGTTATCTATTCATTCGTCTTTAAAACAAATCTACTTATCCGAATAAGTCTTTAGTAACAATATGGCAGTGGGGTTCTTTTTGTTAGTTTCCCATTTGTAATTGTCAGTTAAACCAATGGGTTTGCAAAAGTTGTGCTAACTGAGCTGTTTCAGAGGCTTATCAATTTTTACATGCTAGTAGAGTTACAGTTCAGAAAAATCCCTGTCCATTTCAAAAGACAATTATGAAAATTGTGTTCAGATTATGATTTTTTTCTTTTTTAATGGATATTCAATTAGTAATTTTTACTCTATATTGTGCATGTCCCTCTTGTGGACAGTTGTTTTGGGAAGGAAAAGAAGGTGAGAAGCAGCTGGGGACAGGGGTATTTGCTTTTAACTTTTCCTAGCATACTGTGAAACTGTGAGAGTCTTTGTAGCTCACAGACTGTAAAAAAAATCATTTGATCATTGTCTGTCTGTGGTCAGCTAGGACAAGAGCGCTGGACAGTATTTGTGATTATTCATCCAGAAGAGCATGAGGCACTTACAGAACTTTTCATCTGTAGAATTCAGTTTCTTTCAGCTCTACCCCAAATGCCTTTATGCTATTTTATTTTAAAAACAATGAACAAACAAAGAGAAGAGCCCTTCATAAAACCAGATAGTGAAGTGCAACTATCTTGAAAAGGGAGAACTCTCTGTTTTCCTAAACTGTAATCTTTCATTATGCTGCTGATGAGAGCAAATGTAAGGATTTCAAAATAGAGCAGGCTGTTTGTGTCAACAATGCATGTGGCTTTCCCCTTTGAGGTAAACTAGTGACAATACAAAATACCTACTACAATGCCCTTTCAGCACACTGGGAGGTTTCATAGAGGAGATGTTGAAAAACAGGGGGTAGCTTAAGCTATTTGCATACCAAATTATTAGTTCTTTCAGTAAACAAATCTACTTTTATCACTTTAACTTCAGGTAATTCTTTTGTCCTAATTTTTATTACAAGCCAAAGAAACAGTGACAGCAGCAGTTGGAGCCTGTGGAACGAACTATTTTCTCATGAGAGAAAAAAAGTAAGCCTGCCAGCCTTTGACTTTGGGCATTATTTTACCTCATTCACCTGCCTATCAGACAGCAGCTTTCACATAGGCTCCATAACAGCCAGGCTATCTTCACAGTGCAGAACCAAGAAGCCAAGGGGGACTGGAAGCTTCATAAATGATTGCAAACTGGAAAAGGGTTGGTTATAAATCTACCTGGCAGGTAGAAGCCCTTCAGAGCCCAGTTTTCCTCTGAGCTTTTTTAAAAAAGAATTATTTTATCTTTGACATATTCCCCTGGGAACACATAGTCTGTTTTTTTTTTCTTAACATATTCAACGTTTACATATTATTATATCTTCCATGGGGAAGATGAATATAGTGCAGTAGTAAGGTGAGGTTCCACTATTAGTGCATATGTTTCCATTCTGTTATTAAAAATTGATTACCATGACTGAATTGAGTAAGAATGATAAATTTTGTTCCATAACGCTTACAGTAATAATTCCATCACACTAGCTAATGTCTGTTGGATGGCAGTCCGCAACCCAGACAAAAGTGCCTTTTTAATGTTTGTTTATCAAGTATTTTCTTACCACAATGTTCATATTGGGATTTAAGATGGCAAAAAGCCTGCATTTTTGACTGGTTGAAAATATGGGGCATATTCTTCAACAAATGAATAAACTTTTGATAGATTAAGTACAAAAATTCATCATCATCTGTACAGGAAAAACCTTAAGGACTATTCATGATTCTGCATTTTGACAACACAATTATTAATTATAAGCTTAAAGACAGAAGTGGATCTATATTGAACTGTAAATGTTAGGATTTGTTGATGGGAAATGATTGACAGTTTGCTTTGCTTTTCAGGATGATTTATCAGTAAGATTTAATTGGAGCATGACCTTTTTTTGAAGGGGTTTTGTTTTGGAATATAATTTGGAATACATAGTGAATACTTATTTGACTGGACTACTAAAATAGCTTCCTATCTCATGGATACTTCTAATAGATCCTAATTTTCAGCTTGACTAAAACTGATTTAAATCAATGAGAGTCTTCGACTTGACTTAAATAGCCTAGAATTCACAGCTTCCCTGACTGATACAGAGTTAATGCTGACCATATAGAAATCCCATCTGTCTCACTGAATTGTACATTGCCAAAGTACTTCTCAGAATCAGGCTCTTTTAAATTATTCTCAGAAAGTACTGCTTATACAAAAATAGCCTTTTTGAGTTGGTTAGTCAATCTGTCGAGACTTGACACTTGTGAGGTCAGGAGGTTCTAGGCTTTTGAAGTATTAAAAAATTTATAGGTTGTACAAGGCCTGATCAGAACTCCCATCCAATTGTGAGCTGGAGCAAATCTTTAGTATCGTTTTTAGTCATTACATATTTTTCTTCACTGAAAGCATCCCAGTTCTCTTAGAGTAACACATTGTTAGCTACCTAAGACATATCATTTGTAGTTAAATGCCTTTTCCAATACTTCTTTCCTCAGCTTGATTGCTAGCTTGAGATCTTGGCAGGGTAAGTGAAAAACAGCTAGAAATAAAACTTCTCAATCTCTGTATTTTCTTTCTTTTTTTTTTTTCTCCACTATTCTTTTCCTTCTTATTTATTTTTTAAATTTAATTTTGCCTAGTGAATAAAATTTCAGTGTACAGGAAATGCAAAAAACCACACACTAACCATAACAATGTAGAGCAAACACAGCTGCAAGTGCCCTACTTTGAAACACTTGTCAAGGATATAATACAGAACCTGGGAGGGGGGACTTGCGCAAAGAGACTGAATCCTGACACAGCATGCCATGTAACCAAACAAAAGAGCATGGCTTTTCATTGTTTAATATTCCTAGCAGTAAGATGGTACCACTTAGGTTGTTGAAAAGTAACACATGGTGGGGCATATAATTAAGTGAAGCCTGAGGAATAATTATGCAAGTACAGCTCAGCATAATGAGGAACATTTTTTTTTTAATATATTTTGACAATAAGTACAAAATTGAAATGTGATGCTAATGCATCTGTTGGAAGTGGAAGGGACCTGCAGATACAGGCATTTCAAAGAAAAAGCCTATTTCTACCTACTCCTGTGGAATGGTGCCATTCCATATTTTATTTAATCAAAACAAAGTTTTATTTACTAAAGGCTTGATATCATTTCAGAAGAATGCTGGAATTCTTATTGATCTAAATGAAAACTGGATCAGTCCCTCTGTTCAAATATTTATGTTTTTACTCTATATTCAAACAATTAAAATGCCACAATTATTTTGAAAGTTGTGATACATATCAATGATACATATCCCTGTCTGGAGATCTTCCAGAAGGGACTGTTAACCACATAGCCAGCTCAATTGCCAAAGACGCTCTAGGGCTAATGAGTCTATCTGCTCGCTGCCTTCACCCTTGGCACCCTATGTGTCGGGTAGTCTGTGGACACATAGGCCCGTGCTAAGATGAAAAGTGGTGGCCCTTTCTGCTCTGAGAGAGACACCCTTAATGAGTTTGAAAAGTCTGGAGGCCCTCTTTATTGAGCTGACAAATGAAAGAAAGCACAGTCCAAACAGGGGATAAGTCCTTCCTGACTTGAAACTGGTTTGTTGAAACTTATCCTCATGAAACATCCTCCATATGTGCACATGCAATAAATTTTCTAACCCAAATTATTATAGTGATGCTCTGGGAGACATGCTAACTTTGCTTAGGGTGAGCTGAGTAATAGGACCAAAGTAAGAATAAGAAAATGAAGTTACCTCTTTTCTAGACATAAGAATTATATTAAAGCCACAGTTACTGCCAGTTTTGGTTGTGGGCTTTTTAGAAGAAGGCACTATAAATGCAGCACTTTATCATGAGCCCATTCAAGGATGATAGCTTTAGGGGTTAGATGAGAAGCAGTTTTTGCTGACACAACAGAGGACAAGAAGAGAGTTTAGACAAAACCAAATTTGGAAGTATGAAAATATATCTTGTCCAAGATAAATCTCTAATGCTGGGATATAGCTTGAATAGCTATGATTTTTGCTCATTAAATGTATTTTAAGAGGAGAGACATCAGGTATTTAAACTTTGCACTTTAGATGGAAGGGTTATGAGAGTAGCATCTCTGATGCATGGTTTGCTGATGCTATTTGCATCTTTAATACTGTTCAGAAGGAAGCAAAAAATTCAGTGGCCTAGGCTAAGGTGTTTGCTGCTATCATTCATTTCCCTAGAATATCTCAGATATTTAGATTAGTTTGGAAGAAGCAAACCAGAACTTAGAGTTATCCTACATCATTTTAAGAATGGTAGCTGCAGATCAATCAGAATATCCTTAGGTGCCTCGGTGGCACTAAATGCCCATATCAAGGGAACCAGTAGCCTCACAAGGTTTCTTGCAAATGTTTTTTTCCACTCTTTCACAAAATAAGAATCCAAGAGAAAGAAACTGGTGCTCACTTATAATCGCTCAGTCTCTTAATGGTATTAAAAAGTCATAGAATGGTACATGAATGTAAAAATCTATGAAAAGTCAAAGAAATCTTCAAAGAAAATAATGTTTCCGAATACTCTATTGATTCTTACCTTAAATCCAGGATATCATATTTTGGCAATACACAAAATTTTGGGGAAGGAGATTCTTCTGATGCTGAGTTCAAGAGATCTCTCTCAGATCTGATCCCTACAGGTATGTCAAAAAGAAGGGTAAGAAATTTAGAAGTCAGGCCTTCTTTTGCTCAGCACCCCAAGTGCAGTCTTTGGTTTTGTGAGTTAGATCTGTTAGCAATTCTATTGCAAAAAGACTAGACTTGACTAAGTTAATTAGAAAGAGCAGCCAACAAATAGTGTAAGGGACCAGTCTCATCCCTGTATGACACTGGTATATATTCATCTTAAATGTCCCCAAGATATTTGGAAGCACCAACTCATAGTATGAAATTCTTCTGCTGAGTGAGCTATCTAGGTGTCAAAATGTGGTTTTATAAACCCTGACTAAAACCTACCTCACCAGGTGTATGTTCAGAAGAACTGAGTTCCAATTTTTGTTCTGGCATTAACTTCCTATGTTTCACTAGAGACATTGCATATAACTGGAAGCATCTTTCGTGAAAAGGATTCTTTGAATATGTGTGGCTTTCTTTCTATTCTTTTGTATTTATACTTATTTACTTATTCTTAGAACAACAACCACGTAAGTTGTATTTAAAGGTGAGCAACAAGAGCAAGCACATGCCGCAAATGTAGCACACCAAGTCCTTTCTTCTTTCCCCTTCCCCCTCCAAAGTAAAGGATTGAAGAAATGAAGAAATTGATTACAGGGCAACATTTACAGTCTTGCCTTTAGGATACATTTTCCTACTCTGAGGTGGTATGAATTATTGAAGAGTGTCCAGTACTCTCAAGTAAATGTGACACTCATCTAACTAACTGACCACTACACTCCTCTATATTCACGGGCAGTATTTATAACAATCTATATACAGCCCAGTTTTCATTTTTCAGCAAATGCCTCAGAAACACAGGGATAGTCAGAGCAAAGTCAGATATGACATTAATTCTTGAACTGCTATAACATGTCAACAGCCCAGTATTCAAATGTGGCTACCTCCTTCCAGCGATGTAAGTCCATGCTCATGCTACAGGATCAGTACAACAGCTGGTGCTGTGAGATTTTGGGTGTTTAACCTCAGGCATCCAGCTTAAAATAATAGGTTCAAGTTGCATAAAAATGCAGTTAGTTATTATCTAGGAGTTAATTAACCAGTATAAATTAATTTAGGAGGATCTTCTTTTTATTGCAACCTGACACAAGGAATCTGCAAAAATATTTAGTAAATTACAACTTTAGCAATTCCCCATTAACTGCATAATTTCATACATTCTGCTTCCCTGAGTTGTACCACTAAACATTTTATTGCTTGTAAGTTAGGATAATTATAATAGGTTGAACAGTTACTGAAATTTAAAAAGAAGGTTTTGGGGGTGATGTATAGTTGCTCCTCCTTTTTTATAGTAATCTGATAAAGGTCAGGCATTCACAATTTCTCTGAATTTGGTTCATTTAACTGATATCTGCCTGTGTGCATTTGGTGTATTGCTACTGGTCTGATATACTTAAAGTTGCTAATTATTTCTAGGCTGCATAGTAACCTCTAATCTTATGATCTGGATAATGCTTCATTGGTTTCTTAAGCCATCTGAATTTGATGTTATACCAAATTCCATGGACATCAATGAGGAATCTAAGGCTGAATAAAAGGTCTGGCATTTCTCCAATGGGAGATTATTATTGTTATTGTTGTTGTTGCTATTATTATAGAATATCTTTTTAGGATTTATAAACATTTTTCAAATTTCTTATAGAGACAAATTTTAAACTATATAGCATCTTGCAAATATACATGTATACATGAGGAGAACAGAGGCAGAGCTCTTTCTCCAGGATATTTGGGTGTACTGAAGAACAATAGTGGAGCTTTCTCTGTGCCAGCTGCCTCCAAGTATAGTACTCCATGGCTATATGTGAATTCCTAGGGCTCAGGCTAGTTAGGAATTCTAAAACAAAAACATTATTCCAGGACTCTTCCTGAATGTCAAAGAAACTCTCCTCATAACAAGAATGTTGCACATGACTTGGGATGTCAGCAGTATCTATAACTTTCAAAAGCTTGCCTTGTGTACTAACTAACTGATTTGGGCTCCTTGCAGCAATGGGTATTTTGAATTGTAAAATATCTCAGGGGATAAAATATTCATTCTTTTGTGTGAAGAATTTAGATAAATTCTCTTCTGATCACACAGGCCCTGCCTGTGAGGATAGTATACTAGACAGGCATCCTTAGGCTATTTTGAATAAGCATATTTGTTTCAGACCTCAGTTGTGAAACTTGTTGCTGTAAGATACTATGTAGCTCAAAATATAGGTTCAGAAATAAATTAGACCTCTTATTTAGTAGCTGTTCATTGATGGGGGTTAAATGCACTAGCTTGGATATAACTTCTGGTTTGAAAAGAAAAAAAGACATCTTAAGCCTGTCATTGCTGAAAAGTAGGAAGTGAAGTCACTTCACACCTCCCTTACTTCTTGCACTCTTTCTTTAAACATCAGCTACTAAACATTGTCAGACAGAATACTGAGTGACCTTTGATCTCTTTCAGCATGGCATCATGTCCTTCATGACACATCTCTACACTCCTTTATGCTGTAGGACGCCAACTTCAATATCCTAGACGGGGGCCTGGGGTCTGGAAAGGAAGTGTTTTGGAGCATGGGGGAGGCTGCTTCTTCAGGACCCCCTGCCTCAGTTTTATAGAAACTGGAAATTGTACCATGAATGAGGTGAGATTACAAAGATTACTTCATGGAGAGGTCACTGAAAAGTCCATTTCTATTTCCATTTCTAACACTGCTGCAGAATTTTTGCCTGATTCAAGGCAAGCTGCTTAAAACCCGTTTTTCTAAGTGCTGGCTAATGACCTTTTCCTCTAAGTTGTATGTTTGATACTTTATGATACGAGCTCCTGTATGAGCATCAATACAATGCATCATACATCAATGTGAAGGTGGCAGTCTTTTGGGGCTATGGTTTGAGCAGGAGTAGAGCAGACAGGTCACTGAAGTCTCAATCATCCCTGAAAAAAAGGCTCCATAGATTAGTTTATCTGAATCTCAGTGCATTCCCTAACCAGTGTGAGATGAGAATAATACTACAGTCCTACTTTATAAAAAGTCATAAAAGCAGATTCATTGCTGTTTGTGAAATACAGTCATGGGCGCTACAGAGAATATCTAGACAATTGACTTCAGGGAAGAGTTTTAGTAATGTAGTATTAACAAGATCTAAGATGACACTCTCAATAAAAAAAAAAAAAGAACAAAAAAAACCCCTACTTTTCTACTTAAATGTAAGTAACATCTGTGTACTGAGAAAGGCAGGTGGTCATGAGTAAGTATCTGACTATGAAGTAAAGACTGAAAGGATGAGTAAATGCTGCAGCCATGACTGATTTTGCACACCTATCATATGTTTTTTCTTTTTTACTATTGAGGGTATTTTAAAAGACTGTGTGTTTGTGTTCTGCATATACGCTCATATGAAAATGAGATAAGCTCTGCTCATAAAACAGTCAATAATTTGAGAATATCTTGAGATTTTTTGGTGTGTTTTATTTTTCTTTTGGGCTTACAGTTTGACACTCAAGTTCTTAAGGCAGCAGCTCATGTTTTAAATGCTCAAAAGTGTATTCCTTTTCTGACTGAACATGGAGAAACAATTATATAGCTTTCCTTTTCCATCTTATTTCATAATAACTCTAGTGATTCTGGTTAGATATTTAAAACCTGGAAGAAGAAAGTTTTCAGGTTTCAACTGCGGCTGGAATCAATTTGGGAAAAACTGCCTCTGCTTTTTCAAATTAAGGCAAGTTTGAAAGCATACTTTGCGCACATATCCTGAGATTTTTGCTATCTTCAAGTACTGTCTTGTCAAGGTTTTGATTAATGAGGTGCATCAGCATTGTCTTAAGGAATTGACCTGTAGGGTGTAGGCTCTCTGTTCAGAAAGGACAAGAGCCAGGGTGAAGAACATTAAGGTACCAGAGTGTACAGGAACATGTGCAGAGACTTACATGGCACACATAGTGAGAACAGATTCAGAAATAGTTGCAGACTGCATGCACAACATCCATATCTTTTATTTCCATGTAGCTGGTTCTGGTGCACAGGAATATCTAAGGAGTTAGACCTGAATCTAATAAATGTATCTGTATTAAGGAAATGTGTTTTCTGCATGATAGAAATCCTAAAAGGTAATATAAATTACAGGTGGGTAAGTAGATGTTTAGGTAGATAGCTAAATAAAGAACCTGTGTACTGCCTAAAAAATAGTGTCAGAAACTGAGGTCATAACATCGACTGGAAAAAATGTAGTTCTCTTGATAAAGAAGTTATCCTCAAAAAACTTCACACCTATAAAGGCGTGAGAATGTGTAGATGTATCATAAATGTGTCATAAAGGTGTAGATGCTTCATAAAAATAATTCTTGAAGTGATGGGGATTAATATATTGCTGCAAATTCACAACATTTTCTTTAGGCTCTTTTAAATATTTGACTTGAAATCTTACATAGCTGTACACCAAACACATGTATTTCCTGTATCCCTGTGTCCCCCTGTGTCCTAGAGAGAGACACCTGCCTTTCCTCATTGACTACAGAGGACTTCAGCTCCTCACCATCTTTCAAACAACACCAACATTCATGACCAAACAAACTGTGATGATAATGATTCCTCCTGGTCTGGTAATGATTGCTTAATGGCATTTTTTTTTTCTGTGTGTGGATCAAAAGATGATTTTCTTAACTGCTTACTGTGCAAATTCAACCAGGAATCCATTCTTCCTCTCCATTATATCATCATCAGTAATAAATATTCTGCAGCAGGAATTTATCTGGCAGGTTTGCTGATAATAGATGAGGCAGAGCAAAATCCTGTGCAATCTTTCAGAGCTGTCTTGGTTTTGCAGTGCTAACAGTACAAAGCATTTGTTTTAGTCAGTAAAGTAAGCAGATATACATCAAGTGCATGTGGGGATTAGATCAGCTGGGCAAGAATATGGTGATTTTCATAATCATTTTTCAAGCTGTAACTGCACTTTAAAGCTCTGGATGTGGTGACACAGCTAGTTTGACAGCATCACCGTTTTAAGCCCTTTAACATCACTGCAGGATACATTTACACACCCAGCCTTGCCACAAAGGAGAGGATTAGATTCAAACTCTAAAGTAATAAACTAAGTGCTCCAACAAACATTGTCAGCAGATAACCACCCACTCTCTGCCTGGGGTAAGCATTTCTTGTTACTGAACTTCAACCTATCCTTTCCTTAATTAAGCTAGAAATATATAACAAAAAAGGAGCATTTTTTACGTACTAGTGGTGCTCTTGAAATTATATTTAGAGCATAAATTTGTCATTGTAACCACAAATATAAGGAAAAAGAAAGCACTCTGGAATTTCAGAAGTGAGGTGTAATTTTACTGTAACAATATTTTACCATAACACTAATATTTAATATAAGATGCATTAATTGTATTTCCCAGTCTCATATTTTTCTCTGGTTAATTTTTGAAAATGAAGGGTAGATGTCTGTTTTGGCCTGGCATAAAAATGTGTTCATGTGTGTAGCTGAGTGTGGTAATTTGCTAGTTATCAATTTGCTTAGAAAAAAAAATATGAGACTGGTATGCATTTATAACTTAATTACATTTTACATGTATTAATTCACTAAAAATTATAATTTCAGTAATTTTTCCAAGAACTCACCAAGATCAAAAGTCCTCTATATGTCTGTCCACTAAACATCCAGTTCATTATTGTTTATGGATGATGGTGCAGGATTCAGGTATGGCAGCACAGCATTTCAAGCAATGCATTTTCATAATAAAAGTTTATTTGCAAGTAAAGTAGCATAAATTGTTTTACAGATGGGGCTGAATCTTTATACATACTGGATATCATAGGATTTGCTTCCAGTGTGCCAAGAATATATCTGTAGTAATTTATCCTATTATTAAAGCTAATGCTAAATTACACTGAGAGATGAACCTGGGCTGCAGAGATTCTGCAAAATTCAGGTGAAGAATCTCGAAGAATGCAAAACTGCTTCATTATGAATACTTCGGTAATGTTCTTCCATTTTGGTCAGTGTATCTGAGCAAATGTGGAAATGCTAAATGAAATCTTTATCATTCATTAAAATGAAACTCCAGATCTCTGTGGGCAGTATCAAAATTAGCTCCTTTCTTTCCTGAATTCTGAGGGATCTGGCTTCTTTTGTCCCTCTCATTTTTCATTCTCTTTTTTTTTTTCCCAGAATTGTTAGTAACAAGCCACAGACTGTCTTAAGCTCCGGGACATGCTTCAAGGCTTGTTGAACTTTGTTTGGATTTCTCTTGACAGGCTTGGAACTGTGTTTTAGCTTGTTTCATTCTAACAAATACCTAATGGTAACTGTTGCCTACTGTGTTTAGACTTTTGTACAGTTTTGTGGTGTATGTATGCTGCAAACACATACAAACATACACACACACACATTGTTATGTATATGTAATTAAAAGGTAGTAATAAAAAGTAGTTACTCTGTTTAAATGAGTTAATTGTGACCCTAGAATAAAATGCAGCCTAAAGAAATAAGAGCACGAACTGATTAACAGAGGCCTGGAAACTACAGACATAAAATGATATGGGAGACTCAAGAATGTAAACAGCTCAGGTATGATTACTGATGTTGGCAAAAGAAACATAACTTTGGGAGTCAGGTAAAGTCAGTTTAGATGGAAAAGAGAGAAAAAAAATGAATAAATATCTGATATCACATATAGCAAGTTTGAATGTAAAGTATACTCGAAGACCATAGAAGAGAGAGCATGGTGTAGAACATGTTAGAAAACATAGGAAAAGTGCCCCATGGGAACCCAAGAATGACCAGGAAGAGTGACAATGTCAACATGAGAACCCTTCCAGAGAAGGATTTGGGACACTTGACAACTTGCTATAGAAACCTTGCTTTAGCTGAAAGCTAAACTTGCTTTAAGACCCAAAGGGGCAGTTGAAGAGTGAGGTAACAGAAGAGAAAGGGTGGAGAAACTAGAAACATTGCAAATCATTTTAAAGGTATATAATTGTTCTATAAGTATCAGGATCACTGTAAGGGGAACAAAAATTCTTCGGTTTAGTCTATTAAGATTTAATTAGACTAACAAATTATTGGCTTTTTATAGAGAGTATGCTCCTTTTGCCCATAGTAAGATTTTGAATATAATGAACTAGTGAGAATTAAAGCAAGCTCTCTAACTTGTGTGTGACAAATTGTTAGCAAAATATATATCAGCCTAGGTATTTCCAACTTGTGAGCAAAGTTTAAAATTTAGTCCAACTAGTATAATAAATATAAGTCCCAACAATATTATTAAAATAACTTTAGTCCTCATTAATCAGTGACCACAAGAAATATTTATTGGCTACTTAAGGCAGGCTATTGAATGCAGGCAAAGCTTTTGGTTATGAAGCCAAAGGCTAGAATCGCTTGTAAACAAACCACACACTGAAATTTAAGGATGAAACCACTGTAAATATACAAAATATTTTGTTTTCATGAATATAGAAATTTGTTTCATGGTTCATTATAAATCAGGGTTGAGTCCACACTTGCTAATTACGGTGTTTGTAAATAATGTTGATAGTTTTAGTACATACAGAATCCAAATTCATTTATTTCCTGCAGGTAGAGCTGTGAAAAATTGACAGTTATCTCACTGCAAATATTTCGTATCTTCCAAAGGTATTTTTAACGTTAACATTGCTGTTTCTTATTTATCTTTGGAGCTTGGGAGCCACTATTACTGAAATAAAAAGGCTTTAGATGAATGTTGTGTGCCACATTCAACTGAGTGGTTTTTTGCTTGTTTTCTGAATGGTGCAGCCATATGACTGCTTCTTATTCTGCTGCTACAGAGCCTGAAGGAGGGGTAAGATAATTCCAGAATGAGTGACCAGTAATTAAATTTTCCTTTTTTACTCTGTATAACATTGAACAATGGAGTATATCTTTCTTTAGCAGTTACTCACATAGCATTAAAGAGTTACTAGTCCTGTGCTGCTTACAATATCTGATGATTCATCCAGTGTTCCTTTATCTATCTGTTCTGAGACGTATGCCTTTAAGAACTACAATTACTACAAGAAAGTTTGATAGAACAGTTGGATGTCAATGTGGAAGAAGACAGCCTTCACAGATTTACTAATGTGTATGCATGGTCTCTGAAGACTATGATGAAATATGTGGCTCACTGGGTTGAATTTTGTGGTGTTACATAGAGTAGAATCTCACCGATTCAAAGCCTGGAGCAGTATGAATGCTTAGATTCTTGCAACCTGGTATTTGCTAGTGCAAAGCTACATTCTTTAGCTGTCTTTTTTGCTGAGCAGGATGTTTACTGAAATGTTATCTTTTGACTCTATACAAAAACAAAAACAGTACTAACTTTCATGTACTAACACAATGCAAGTCATCCCATTAATCTTAAAAGTCTTCAGTGAAGACATTGTGTGTCCTCTGTGAACTGCAATTCTCTTCATAGTCACTTGAAACAGAGAATCTAATTTAAATCCTTGTCTTAAGATGAATTGCATTTTTGAGTCCATTGATCACTTTCTCTAGATCTTCATTGGCTCTAAAGGGAAGCATAAGGTGAGTAGTTCATATGTAGATGTCTGCTTGCATATTTCTGCATTATTCAGATAGTCTACTGCACTAAAAATCTTGCTTTGACATAAAGGAAATACACCTTATATTCAAAGCTAGGAATTTATTGTTAGTGTAATTGAGATCTTAACAGCCTAATCAAATAATTATTGGTAGTACATATATAATTAGTAGAGAAAAAAAAAGACCTAAAAGACTAGAGAAAAGGGCTCAACAGTAATTATATAGAGTTATTATAAATACACTTCATAGTACCTACCCCTTTTCTCTACTGTTACTCACCTGTCCACTACCTGTCTGGGACTGAAGGTCTATGACTGCAATCTGATTTGTGGACAGGTGGGGGGAATTCACAGTGAGTTGGCAATTTCCCAGTTCATCACCAGGAGGAAAGTGATGGCACTGATGGGATTTCTTTGCCAGAAAGAGTGTGGAATGATAATGGTGGCTTTTTCTTCCTCACTCAAGGGTCTACTTGGGGCTATTTTTATATGTTTTCCAATATGCTTCTATGCTTTAAAATTTTCTCTTCCTCTTTTGGTCTGCAAGACCATTATATAGCCAGATTTCCTATATATAAAGTGTGTTTTGCATATGTTGGATACCTGTTCATTGCTTTCTTTGTCAGCCTTAAAAATGTTCTTCTCCAACTTCCATAGCTGCATTTTTTAACTGCCTGATGGTGAGTTGTTTCCGGCTCTGGTATCTCCAGTGTCATCCCATCACTGTACTGTTCTCCTGTGTACATCACTGTTCCCATGACATTCCATGCCTGTACTGTTATATACTACAATCTGTGCTCCCACTTTCAAAGCCTCTGCTATCTGACAATGACTGTGCTACTGTATATTGTTCTACGTTGTGTCTGTGTTAGGTCATATAGTGAGATCTCAGACAGTGAGGACTGTATAAATATCGAGGAGGTTAAAATGGGATGTTACAATATGAGAAGATGATGAGAGGCTTATTTTCTGCTCTAATTACTTCTCTTTGCACAGATTGTACAATATTAGTTTCATTTGTCCATGTCACATATGCAGGCAGCCTGCATGCCAGAACAGGCCTATCGCCATTAGCTTGAATATAAAGGGACTTCGTAACTCTGAAGGTGTGACAAAAATATGTTATATCAGAACCAACTAGGATGTAAAGAGTGAATTAGCTGGTTTAAACAAGTATCTACTTCGTGTATGAATAAGAAAATATGATCCTGAGTTCCAAAAATAAAAATAATGCTTAATTATGGAAAATTTATAAGATCACTTATAAAGTGAATTTCAAAACAGAATCAAAAAGAAAGGGGAAAATTAGATTGTTTCCTTTTCCTTATTTTCCTTTTTTTTTCCATTTTTTTTTCATTTTTTTCTTTTTTAGCTGCTGACCAGAAAACTTCTGCCCTTACTTTGAGAGCTTGGAATCAGTATGCTCTAATGGGTTACTTATGTTATTTAACCCTTTTGCCTGTTTTTAGGGTTCTTTTTAATTATCTTGAGTGAGAAAATTTGTAGATAAATAGTTACTGGGAACTGATATAATCTAGAAGTGTTTATTCTACTCGAGAGGAGAAAAAAATAACATAAAATACAGTTGGTGCTTCGACTGACCACCTATGTAAGCAATTACAATGGAAAGTGAATCTGAAGCATTTTAACTCTTTTAATTGAAATATTTATCTAGTTGCAACTACTGAAGCAACTATCTAGTTGCAACTACTGAAGTAACATTAAACTGTCTTCTTCACAACAGTTATAATTGTAACTGTAAATAAAAATACAATTTAAATCATGTGGCGGTGCCCTTTTACATGACTTGGTGGATTTTTCTTCAATTTAATCACTCCTGCTAAAATTCATAAATTATATAAATGAGTGAATAAGTGAATGAAATCTGCTTGTTAATAATGTAGAAGTCAGTATAATTCTTAGCTATTCATTGCAGAGACTTGATGCAGAAAATAAAAGTATTTTCACTGTCTTCCTCACCTTCATTAGATTTTTATACATTACTCTAAAGAATGCATCCAAGGAGCTACGTGCAGTGTTGTCCAATTCTCTTACAAGTATTTTTTCTAACAATAGACATATAAGAAATAATCGGAAAAATATTTACATACGAGAATTGCCAAATTTACAAGTAAATGCTTGCCCTGTGCATTTCTTGCACTAAAATTTAGCTACAGCAATGATAAATTAATATATCCTGGTTAATGAACATTGTTAAACAACACTAAAATGGCAAAGCATTGGCTCAGTTACAGTTAAATCTGTGAACAGTCATTATGTTAATGAAATCATTAGAGCTCTGCTCCTTCAGATGTTACTTGAAAAGCTGTTTCACAAAGCTCTTCACATTGTGAGAATGAGACAAAGCCTGAAAACATTCATCCTCAAACATAAAAGGCTGGAAAAGAGATGATGCAAGAGACAGACATCAGAAATGTGTTTACTTCTGAAGATCTGGATTCAGAGTGGTGTTAAGCGGGCAGTGAAAATGCACAAGGTGTTTTCATTGCAAAGCCAAAGTGAACCATTAACAGAATTCCATAATTCCATTTTTTTTCTTTCTTATTTTTCCTATTTTCATGCAGTCCAGTAACCTGGTCCTGATACCTTCTATTCTCTCCCCTATTTTCTTTCAACTACTTTGAGTTTAATTATCATAAAAAAAAAATCTTATGCAATTGTAGTGTTGTGCAGAATAGAAAAAAAAATCATTTGAGATAGATACAAAAATGTTGTTCACAGAAATGCTTGTTTCTGGCACATGTCTTATCACTACACCTATGAAAATTTGTCTGTCATTTGTGCAATGACTTCATTGTTAGTGATTAAGACTGAATAATCAGATTGTTCAGTCAGGGATGCAATGAGAACTTCTTCTCATCAAAGTACAGTAAAAACAGCGAGTGAAGACTTGAGATTTTAAACCTTAAAAATAACATAGCATTTTCAGTGTTTCTCCCTCCTTTTCTGACCAAACTTATCATTCATGCCTGCTCTCATTAGCTATTCTTGGGTCTTAACCAGCCTTTTCATGTCTGTGGTCCAGTCTTAGATAGGCAGTGAGAGAAACAGATTTGTTCTGTTGAGGACTGAGAAAAGACATAAAGGTTTATAATTTGATTGCATCAGATCACATTTGATTCTTTCCTCCAGCTGAAATAATGCACACTTGATTATATTGTTAATATATGTAATATTTGCACATTTAACATATTTAAATAATATATTTAATATTAACATATTTAATATTTAATGCCATTTAATAGTGACATTTATTTTTAGTGTAATTAACATTAAATCATTTTAATTTTGTCATTAAAAGAAAGCTGTAGAAATCTACACAAAAAATTATGTTGGACAGGTGTGTCATTTCTCCTATCTAATCTAAAAAGAGAGGAATCAGAGAGGAATCATGATAGCCCATCACAATTAATTCTAGCTAAATCTTGAAGATGTTTCATTAAAGCGTTGTCTGTGGAGGTCAACAGTATAAAAAATTACTTCTTAAAAATCAGCATGGACTCTAGATAGTTGTCTAATGCAGAACCATTAAACCAGTGCCAATTTCATATGATACCTTGCCTTAACTGTATCAAGTGAAATCTGAAGGCCCAGTCTATCATTAAGATATGTGGTTGCAACCCTTTATTAATTCTACTCAGAGAGATTTCTGCAGCTAAATTAATACATTATTTTAATTAATACATAAATTAATAAATTAATTTATCACCTGTATTACAGGGATTAAAATATTTCAGCCTTTCATAGGTATTCCTCCTATTTTTCAGTCTTGCTCGGAAGCATAGGGAACTTTTTACTCTTATCTGCCATACTATACTTGAGCTTCTTTCTGGTTCCCCCACAGCCAGAGAAAATCTGGAATATTTGTAAAGCAGACGAGCCTGGGGATGCACTTTATACCCAGTGTCTCCTCCTCCTTTCTTTTGCTGCATAAGGGGTCTGTCCCCACAGCAGGTGGGACAATTTCAAGTTGATGGAGAAGCTTTGGAGCTATGTTGTCACAGAATTGGGCGAAGCATAAGAACATCAGAATTGTACTATGAATTTTCTGAGTTCATGCATCTAGGAACATTTAAATATTCGTATTTCTTCCTAGCCTCTCTTTTGTCACATTATCTGATCGCAATCAAAACTTTCTGTGTTCTTTCAGTAACCAATCTGATCTCTTATTAAAACAAGTGGAGGCTGCAATTAGTTCATACTTTTCAACAATGGGGTCTGCATTTCCAGGCCAAGATGCAGATTTAAGAAATTAGCTTTAGCACTCAGAGTGGCCTATTTTTTATGTGTTTAAATGTGCAGGCTGAAAGTGGAACAGCAATATAAAATGCTCTTGACATATAAGCAAGCTAAATTGTGATTATTATGAGATTCAGTGACCTCAGTCAGACAACTTCTTTGCTCTTTGTGGTGGTCACAGGTGAATTGTCAATGGAAAGATCTGAGTCCTTCACTCACCCTTTCTGTACAATCTGTATCTGTATTCATAATATGTGTGTGCTTAGTTTTCTTTTCTTAGTGCTTCAGTAAAATCTTTCATTAAAAGAAGCTATTCATAGAAATACAGGATACTCTGATATTGACAGAAATATGCGGTATGCAACTAGCATAGTGGTCGTGAGTCTGGGCAACAGTCAATCGATACTAAAAATTATTGTTTTTAATGTTGCAGTCAAGCTTTCACTTATTCTTCTGCACTTCTGTTGATGCTTATATTATGGTCCCAAATTCATAAACTCTTTTTTACTCCAGAATTCATAAAAGCCAATGAAAAAGACATTGATGTCATTCTTTGGATATAAAATCAATATCAAAATAAAAAAGATGGATTTCTTTTTCTTTTTTTTTTTCCTAAAGAAAATTGCTACAGAGGCATCAAAACTTCAAAATGGGCAGAACTTCCCTAAATCCATGCAGTTATTTAAAAGATGTGGACCTCTTTTGGACTGCAGAATTAATTTGGAAAACCAGAAGCCACAGAATCTTCAGTTGATTTTTTTGAGTGCCTCTCACTGCATAGTGAAAGAGGGTGAAGAGAAAGGTGGTCAAGCAGAGAGCTGAGCTGGTGAAAGGCAGCACTGTGAAGAGATGTCAGAAAGATCTAATGCCTGATTCCCATTAGTGCTTATTAGTGTGGTCCCAGAACCATGCCGAAGTGACTATCAGAATTGCAGTTCTGGTGTTGACTGGTGCAGATTGAGGTCTTGTGTCTGCAATAATTTTGATAGTCATGGATCCCCTGGTATTCCCTCTTTAGGGAGTCCCTTATAGAAGCAGCTCCCCAGTTTTCAATATTAAGAGCTTCCACTAAGAGCAGGATGTATCTATCACACCAGCAGTTTTTGCTGTAGAGTTACCAATTTAATCAGGTCATTGACTCAAATTTGAGCCATACAGAATACTATAAAATATGATTAATTTGGTGATTTTATTTTGATTTCAACTCTAATCTTAATCTTTGTGTGAGATATCTTGATGGGTATATCCCTTGCTTATTGCAGTAGGAAGTGCTATCCCAGTAACACCATCATGAGGCTTTGACAGCAGAAATACTCCACAAACCACCAATTAGTTCTACCAAATAAGTAAGCAAGTAAATAAATAAATAAATTAAATTAAATTAAATTAAACAAATTAGTGCAATAAAAAACAACTCAGTAAATATTTCTTATAGACTGCTGGTTTGTAAAACTGTCTGGTCCCTGAGAGTGAGGTGCTAATGTTAAAATAGGAAAGGCTGAGCTTTGCTCCTTCTCTATTGGTGGTCACTTTGATGACCTTCAGAAAATGTATTTGTCCCTTATTTTTTTTGTGTCTGTTTAGTATAGCTATTGATCTTTATCACCTTTTATGAAGTGATATGATAGATATGCGTGACAGAATCAGGTATATGTGATAACATGAGAGCTACATAATATTATTAATTTGAAGAAGTAATCTAACGTATGATCAAAATTAATCACTCCTCCTCTGTGTCTATCACAAAATAGTAAAATAGGAAAGAAAAGGAAGACTTCCCTTCTTGGATCTTTGCACAAAGTATCTCTATATGACCTTGTTTTGTTGAAGTCAAAGACAAAATTCTCATCAACCACAAACAAACTACTAGGATTTATCTCAGATTTTTTTAAAATATGAGGAGAGTTCACAGGTCTGATCCAGCACCGAAGTTTAAAGTTTTAATCCTCTTGATAGAAGAGGTGCAGCCTATAGTTAGCTTTGTTTAAAAATACATATAAAAAAAAAAGGAGGATGAGGAAGAAGGAGATAGAATGGACAAAAGGAGAGTCCTCCCAGAGATCCTTCTCAAAAGATTTAGACTGTGCACAATACGGCTATAAATTGCTTAAAGATAGGCTTTCTTGTGAGGTGCCTTGTACTTCCCACTTCTTACTGAGCTGGAAATACCCCAAGGACAGCCTTTCTTTTTGTCATTTCTGTTTCTGGGAATCAGAGAAGGAAATATATAGCAGCAAAGCAATAATTACAGATTCACAATAATAATAACAAGAGTTCTTGTAGCAAAGCTCCTTTTAATGACCTGTCTGTATTATGCTCTGTAACCCCCTAAAGAAACAACAAATGTTAACAGTGCAGCTTTCTGTTGTCACTGAACTTCGTGTCTCTGAGACCTCATGCCATAGGAGAAAGCTGCTAGCCAAAGGCTTACTTTTTAATATAAGATCTTTTATCTTTATCTAGATTTCCAAACCATGCTCCAAAGAGTGCTTGCAGAGGTGTAGGCAGTATAGATGTATTGTTTCTATTTATACAGAGAAAAGACAAGTACTTGTATTGGACACAAATAATGCAGCCCTCCCAGCAAAGCAGAGTTAGTAAAGCACCTTTCTATCACTCAACAAAGAGCAGATAAAGACTTGCTGAGGTTATTAAAAAATTTCTGGGGGCGAGCTAGAAATCCAAACAAGAAGTCTCTACTGCCAGCCTAGCTAACTCACCGAAGTGCATCTAGTTTATTCTGACATCTCATGAACTCAATGAGCACTAAAGGCTAAGAAGAATTGATAGAGTTTGTAAAGAACCTCTGAAAGATATCTAAGTAGCAGTATGACTTAAATATACTATATTTACAATACAATACTTTTAGTGTTGTTGGAACAGCTGCATTATTTCAAAGTTATTTAGCACAGAGAAATTGTAGGTCAAATAGGCCTTGCACCACCACTCACGAAGGTGTGTGGTTTATTGTAATTTCAAGAATTACATTACAAATTTTCAATTCATTTTGCACAACAGTGCACTGAAACACTGCAAAGCATTTAAAGCATGAATAACTAAGTTATACTCTGTACCCACTGTATATTTCTGCCTATTAAGAGGCAGTTTTATAAAAAACAAGTATATTTTTCAGATTATTTTTGACTTTTTTTGATATTACAATGCCTGAGAAAATAGAAAAGAGAGGCTTTGTCAACATGTAAACTGATGTAAACTGAGCTCAGACTTTTCCTTCAAATCAACTCATTTGTTCCTGAATGGGAGATTTTTACTCTAACCATGAAAATAAAATTAGCAGTAAGCTTTTTTTTTTTTCAGTTTGAACACTCCCTTATTTCTTTGGTGCTTCTGTTCTCAAGGAAAGTCTTTCATTATGACTCAAGAAGGTCTTTCAAGAAGGACAGTTTTTCCTGTTCTTATATGGAAAGACAAAACAGAAGGCTGAATGATATTGCTGTTTTACTAACACTGATCTTCAAAGAATTAGTACCTTGAAAGAAGTAAATGCCTGCTTCTGCCGGCTGCTTAATCTTTCCTATTTAATTCATGCTTTATTCTTAGTGTTGTTTAGTCAACAATGATTTAATGTTAATGTATAATAAAATGCATCTTTTTCAAGTATATAGCTATTCCTGCTGTACAATAACTTGCCCAAGATAGGGTTTAATTTTCAAGAGTGGAGAGTAATTTTCCATTTTCCTTTATAAGGATAGTTTTCTAATCAGCAATCAGAGGGATGATCAGATAGTCACAGCTTTTTCTTTGTCCCCTCCTATTCTTTTCTTGCCAAGTTGTTCACCTTAGTACATCAGGTTCACTT
>JAUBNY010000280.1:558168-578237 GCA_032275445.1 Crypturellus soui
CAAAAATCTAGAGCGTGTGCTCAGTGAAGAGTGCTCATACCTTGGAGGTGGGTAACTTTTGGGACGGAGGTGGCGGCGGGGTTTTGACATTATAATGAGCTTATAACAAGCAAAGTTCAAGCAAAGTCCATCCAAAAGGAGTGATTTGCCACCTTTGCTGGCTCAGCACTGGACATCTTATTGTATATCTCCCACTGGGCAGCCACTGTGCGGCTCATCAGCGGCCCAGCACAGGGAGGGCAAGCAGGTTTGGCCGCGGTGTCTTCAGTCCGCTCCACCCTCCATTACTGCCCTCTACAGCTGCGAGGAGGGCAGGTTGTGCTGCCCAGGGAACCGTGGAGGAGCAGGGTCTGTGCGGACCAGCCATCCTGGAAGTGGCAACGGTGCCTCACCCCAAGCAAGCTGCTGTAATGACAAAACTTCTGTTAGGCTCTGTTTTTTCTCTAAGTTCTCCCTTTTCAAGCAATTCTTATACAATGACATTAATAATTTTCCTAGTCCATACAGAACACTGTGGTTTTATCCCCACCATGGCAATGTAAAATGATAGATAAAGCAGTCTGGCTAGCTAATTAACTGTGCATGCCTCGTGGGTCCTGGTGTGGCAGAGGAGGTGTGAGCAGACACCAGCCAAGCCAAGGAGCAGTAAAATTAACTGTGGCAAATGAAACATTGTGGCACAGTATAATTTATTGTAGAAGACAGAAATCTGTGTATCCTCTTCTGTCAAAAATGTGTGTGTGGAAAGGTATAGTAGCACATTCCTGCTATTTAGCCCACAGATAATCTGCATTCATTTACCTATATGTGCACATTTGTATTTGGATAAATATCAGGATACGTATCATTCAATACGACTATAAGGAATTTTTGCAAAAGCTTCTGAGGGGAGCAAATTCTGCAAATGACTCTGAAATTCAATGGGACATGGACATACCACTGTTCCAGGCAATGCTGAAAATTCAAGTGACACAGATGTATTTGCACACTATCATAAAATATAGATACAGCAGAAATTCCAGTGTCAATGAATGAAAAAGGTTTTGTTACTTTAGTATGATTTTTACAATGCAGCATACTTATGCAAGGGAGTCATATATAATGTAACCATATTTTCTGCACTATTTTGTTGGAGAGGAACATTCTATGCTATGACATCTGAAAAAGACCACAAAGACCCTTTCCTGGGGACTGTAATGGTAAAGGGATACATTTCTACTAAGATTCACATTCTCATTACAAGCTTTTTAATGAGAAGGGATTAATTTTCTGCCATTTTCCACTCTCATTACAACTCAGTCAAGGGAATGAGATATCGGCAGTTTAATGCCTAATTTATATTCAATGAATCTTAGTAGTGAGCTGCACTCTTTTGACCTTTTCAATATTTTATACTTTGATTGGGTGGTCATTTGACTCCTGCATTGTTTATAGCCTTATTATAATAGTGTATAGAAGAAAAAGGGGACTGGCTATCCAGTCAAAACTGCAGAATAACAGAAAGGTCAGTTTAATACTATGCACGTATATATTCAAGAATATACTTCTGATCAAACTACAGAAATGAAAGTGACACTTGAGTCCATGTGACCAGCCTTACAACCAAAACTGTGAACTAGCACAAACCTGAGATATTCTGTAACTATTGGGATTGCTTCTTCTTCCTCACTTATACATTCAGCAAATAATTTAAAGATTTACAAAAATATTTTCATACATTTTTATAAAATGTGCATTGCAAAACTGAAATGTTTTAAGGGACAGGTTAGAAATCAAAAATCCACACAAAATCACAAAATTGAAGTTTTTGAACAAAAAAAAATGAACAAAATGGCAAAGTATTAAAAAACATCCCCAAAAAACATTAATAACAAGCAGAATTACCAAAGCAAAACAATGTTTTTTTGGTATATCATTTGAATTGACATGGCTAGACAACAAAAAATTTGTAACCAAATTTTATCTGAACTGCAAGGCTTGAAAATATAATACAAGAATATAGCTTTAGTTTCTTTCTGTTTTATGATAATCTAAAGTACAAACACTTGAACATATGATCAAATTATCACTTGTTTAAAAAGACTCATGCACAAACTTATCGGCTACAATATTTTGACATTATTTAATTTTGAGTCAGAGAAATTACAAAATTGTGTTATTACAAAGTTGTGTCTGATTTTTAATTAATAAAGCACATGTCAGATAATTATTCTTTTAACCTGACAAAATAATCAAATATATCAACTAAATACCACTTGATTGCTAGAAACAAATATAGTTTATAATGTGTCATTGTATATAACAAACACATTATTCAGTCCTTAACTGTTAATCCTCAAAAATGCATTCAATAGTTATAATTAATTTACCATACAATACATGTCTTATTAAATGTAAATTAAATCCATTTTGAGACCCATCATTTAAAGCATTACTCAGGATGTCACTGCTGGACTCTCTCAATGATATGTCACTTGATACAGTTTGTGAGGCCAGAGGGAGAAATAACAATTCGGATAATGAGGACACTATCAGTCCTGTGCCATTTTAACTGAAAGAAAAAATAATATATGAGATCCTTGCAAGACAGATTAAAAAGAAGAAAGTGACAAAAGTAATGTGAATATTTAAATGAGTCCTTAAATGAGTCATACATTTTTGGTTCAAGTGATATCAAATTGAAATACAAGAAGCAAAAGATGCCTGCCTCCTTCAGTAAAGCAAAGCAGAAGTCATTACTGCAGAATGTGGTGGGCTAAGTCACCATTCCCAGTAATATTTGGTTATATCTGTCATGCATAAGCCACGGCAATGTCAAGTATTAAGAAGTTATTTCAATTTCCAGAAAATAATTACTCTAGACAGCACTAAAGTTGCATAGCAGTAATATTTATCATTATGAAAGAACGTCAGAAGGCCATGTAAAATGGAGTGGCTGAGAACAAAAATTTGTGAGACAGTTGATAAAACAACAGATTAAAAACTTAGGTCAGAGTATCTCTTAGTACTTGTCCTGTGTTTTGCCAAGACTTAATAATAAATTTCAGGACAACAAAGCTGACTTTCCTGCAAGATTCTTTGTCTTTCCATTACTGAAAGCTCTTATCATTAATCTAAAATGATGCTTTCAGTGGAAAAGAGGGAACAACTTCAGGATATTGAATGATCTAGTAGGAACCGTAGCTTAAAAGGAAACATTGTTACACAGGATTTTTAGATGTGCTTGCTATGGTTAAAAATGATGTAAACTATAGGTATTTCTGCCATGAAGAATCCTACATATTCAGAGCATAATGGATACAACTTGCTATATGTTTTTGCTGTTTTCTCGTGAGCTTGCTGCCATACTAAAACTTGCATTCCTCTGATAGCAGTGTTTTGGTGACTCCAAAACATAAGCAACATCTGATCTCTTTCAAGAGCACAGTCATATTTTGAGTCTTTTGGAAGGGGAGTTCACTGCTTTCGATTTTCCTATACTTGCTTTAAGTGTGCTAGAAAAGTTAACAAATCAGTAGTTAATTATTTGGGATAACGGGGAACATTTTGAAGGTTTGAATTAAGCCTCATTGTGCTTCTCATTCTCTTTGCACTTTTTTTTTCCCCTCCTCCGCTGATTCAGTATCCTGGAATGGCAATAGTAGTTAAAGACATGTTGTACTTTCTAAGACTGAGTCATATGACATACATTTCTCAAGGGCCTAAGGCAGCTAAGAGTCCAAGTCCTGTTTTTAGAAATGAATTAGGCATTCTGTGATTTAAGCCAATAACCCTGAGGGTACTACAGACCGCAGATACATGAGGCATTTTTAAGCTGGCTAGGTCTGGCACTGGTAGTGATCTAGTCATTGCCTCACTGAGCTTGCTGCATCCTAAGCTAAGTCCTATGTTCTTCTGAGAATCTGGCCTTACAAACCTATTTAATTTTGGAAATAGAAGTAGGGCTTCAAAATTAGTTAGGTGTCTTTGTAAATTTTATTCTTTATTCACGGACTTTTCTCCGCTGTCCTGTTGTGGGATATTAGAAATATAATACAGTCTTCCAGTTTTTATGGAGATATTTCGTTCATATCTTCCAGAGCAACTATATAGCACCATGGGATGAGAACATCTGTTACTACTTTCTGAGGGAGAAGAATGTAAAAGAATTCACTGAAGACTCGCCAGGTACTCTAGTTGAAATCTCCATGAAGACATTTGTTGTTCTGTGATTTCATGCCATACTCTGAGAGTATTGGTTAGGAAAATAAAATAAGACTGTCTTTACCTTTTAGTTAGATATTTCTCCTCTGGTGCCAGTCTATTTTGTAGGTTATTTTGTGTGCGCGTGTGTTTGTATGTTTGCATTGTGCGTATTTGTGTGCTTGCATTTATGCAGGTCAAAGATGAAATGCTTTACTTGGTTAAAATTAATTCAGTATTCACTTGGTCTCTAGTGATCAGAAAGTTGCAAAAGAAATAGGAAGCAAAATGAATTCATCTGGGTGTTCTTGAGGATTATACACCTGTCATTGAACCAGATAGTTTGTAGATTTCATTTCTGTAGCACATAAAATCATAGCTTGGTATTTTTTTGTATTTTATTTTTAGTAGTAAATATTTTAGCTCATATTAAAAGGAAGTTGCACTGCCAGAAGAAGGAATGACAGAACAACAAATTAGAGATGAACGGGTCTGGAAAGTCTGAAACACAAAGTTCTGATGAACATATAAAAGACGGGCTCTTTCTTTAGCTGTCAGCTGACATACCACAAAACTCACACTAACTCTTTAGGCTTTTGTACAGACAGTAGCAAGATATTCAAGATTTGTCACAATGCAAATTATTCATTTGAGATTAGAATTGATCTCTCAGAGTCACGTGATCTCAAAATGGCTGTTCTAGTTCTCTGTCACCCTCACTATTAAGGAAATTTTCCTTAAGTTCCTGTGGCATTTCTGGTGCTTCAGTTTCTGACTGTTTCCTCCAGTCCTATCACTGGCCCCCACTGAAAAGAGGCTGGCCCCATCCTCCTCACTCCCTCCCCTTAAGGTATTTGTATACATTGATCAGGTACCCTCTCAGCCTTTCCTCATGGTGCAGGTCCAGATCCCTGATCATCCTAGTAGCCCTGCGCTGGACCCTCTCTGGTAGTTCCATGTCCCTCTTGTAATAGGGAGCCCAGAACTGGATACATTATTCCAGATGCGGCCTCATCATGCCTGAATAGAGGCACAGGATCACCTCCCTTGACCTGCTGAGATGTTCTTCTTAATGCACCCCAGGATCCCATTGGCCTCTGTCTCTTGCCACCTGGTTGAAGAAAGCTCTGTACTCTGTTGTAATTAAACTGTTATTAAATATAAGCTCAGTTATTTATCTGTAGTCCTGGAAAAGTATTTGAAGCATCACAGTGCACTGATCTGACTGACCTGAAAATGGAAACTTTTTTCCACAGGAGCCTTCCTACTCTGAACACCATGTCCTGTCAGATCTACAAATATATTCAAAGAATGGTCCTCCCTGTTGCTGCCAACAAAGACATATTATCTAAAAACAAGCAAACAAACAAGCAAAAGACATCAAAACATTACAATTTTGCATAGAACAGTAATCCTGTTACCCAACCAACATACTCAGAAAAAAGCAAGCTGTTTTGGGAGCATCCTGTGGTCAGCTCACATAACATCCTCCTTACCTAAAACAGCACTATGGAAGACAGGGGTCTGCCAGGATTTTAAAAACTTAAAAATATCTCTCATTAGGAAAACATGTAATTTTCACTGTCTTGAGTAGCATCTAGATAAACCGTCATTAGAATAATGACTCCGTAAGAAAATATGAAAGGGGACAAGTCACTGTTTGGCTTCAGAAGGCCTGGACAAAGGACTAATGTGGACATATGGGGAGAATGAAGAACTGAGGATACCTGGCAGAAAATAAGCAGTTCACTAGATACCAGGGGTAAAAAAGGCAGATTAAGATTTTAAAATGCAAGTAGGTGAGGGAGACATCCAGCAGAAAGTGTCTAACAGACTCCATTTAACTGCACTTGGAGGCTACTTGGCTCTTCAAGTAGTACAGAGCACACTTAAGTGTGAATTATACAGGACGCTACAGAGGCCAGGTTGTTTGGAGTTTCAGCTGACTGTTTACCAAATCATTTTAAAAAATGTGACTGTGAATGTTCATGAAAAATGAATACAAACAAGTGGGGTCATGCTTGGTCCTTTTTGGCAGAAGAATTAAAGTGTTTATCTACTCTTAAAGATGTTTAAATTGTCAAGCAAAATATTAGACGAGCCTGGGACCTCAGTGCAGAAAAAAGAAGAAAAAACATAGAATATATGGATCTAGTGGAAATGGACTCTTTATTTTAAATAATAGTGTGCATGCATTCATTTTTATTCTTAAAGACTATGTTGATATTTTATTGTGATGAATTTTATTGTGAGGAATATCAAAAGTGTCATTATATGGCTAAATAACTTCCATTTCACTTGCACTTAAACTGGAAGAAAAATCAAAAATCTCTCTGTGTTCAAAGGAAACGATTTGGTAATGTCTTCATAGGCAGGTAAAGGGAGGTCACTTTCAGGTGTAAAATCTAGCAGAGGAGGTCTTAATTTCAGAGAAAAAATGTGCTGTAGAGTTTTGTGTTGACACAGATGATTTTTATCACCATATAAGTGAAGATTGATTAGATTAAAAGAAAAAGAGAGTAAAGTTATGCTTTGATCCAAACATCTTTGAAAATAGAAAGCTTGTCCTTGATGTAATCATATTTTTTTTCTGAAATTTATATAAGATGCCCTGTAGAAGAAACTTCCTTTTTTTTTTTTTTTGTTTTTGTTTTAAGGTGAGGAATCCACATGAAAATCTTTGCTATATTCAGCCTGATGTAGCTGGGTGAAAGAGTTACTGGAGTCTCCTTTGTGACCCATATCTCTGAAGTAATTTTACATCAAATTCAGGTACAGGTTACAAAAGTCTTAAAGACACCATAAACTGAAACAGCTGTCACATCTATCACATCATCTGTATTTGATTCTCACAATATCATTTGACTACTGTGAAGGTGTGATGCAGTAGTTGATGCTGCATTTGAAGAAACCTTTTTTTCAGAGAACATTTAGGAGCATAGATTGTAAGATCACTTTGCACTAGCACAAAACCAGGCAAGACGAGGACCATTAGAAACTGTTCTTCACTGCTTCTTTGCACTGTTCACCAAATAACATGATTGTAAAGCAATACCCTAGTCTCATAAAATCATATAATATAGCTAGTGAACTATTTTCTCTGTTGCTGGCTTTGGTAACTTCAAGTGAATGTGATATGTTCGCTGTAACAAAGGCAAAATATTTTTAAACAAACCCCTGCAACTGCATGTTGGTGAATTTAAGACTGTTCAGATCTGGATCTGGGTTTGGAACTGAGGGAGTTTTAATCCTCCTACCATACCAGCATATACAGTGTTAACAAACACATTATCACAGACTGACATTATCTTCTGCAAAATGCCATCTAGTGATGAGAAAACATTAGAAGGTCTGACTCTAAACTTTATGGTAATGACAAATAAGATTTCTAAAATTATTGACAACTGAATAGATTCTCCATTTACATAATCCGTATGATTTTTCATATTAAACTGCTCATCAAATTCATTCCCAGCTGCAAGGTCCTGGTGCACTGACAGTATCTGGTTAGCTTCCCAGACTGCTCTTCTGAAAGGTACAAGTCTTCTCCAGAGAACAAAATTCAGGATCTCTTGAAGAAAGAAGCAGAATAAATCAGTCAAATGAGACCATGCCTCTGTTCCTTTGTATTTCAGGGAATACTGAATTAAGCTTCTATGTTCTTTAAATTGTAGTTTTCACAAAGACCGTTTGGAATCAGCAAATATCTAAATGCCAGAACTAGCATATTCAAGTTTCCTTTTGGGTATTCACTTCAATATCATCCACATTACACATTTAAAAGTGAGGCTGATTGCTGCATTCTGAGCTGTTTCTTTCTTCTATGCCTTCCCAGACTTTATTCCCTGCTATATGAAGATATAGAGGAATATGGGAAGCATGTAGTTTTGTTCAATCAGAATTGAGATATCATCTGATTTTGACCTGAATTCTTTCCTTCATATATACTGTCAACATTTAGTAGAGATAGAAACTTGACTAAAAAACAATGGCTAATCATAGTAAGAGTAGCATTCCTGAATATTTCTATACATTGCTATCCTACTTTTTCATTAACTGCTATTCATAGGAGTAAAGATTGCTCATCTTTGACCCTTGAGACTCAGTGCGCCAAGGCAAGAAAAAATTGTAAAAACAGAGAATTTCCAATAGCAATGAAAGTACTGTTTTGCCTGGATACCAGATTTTCTTATGTACAACATCACCTCACAAATTTCTCCCCTCCGACTTGCACCCCCATCCTCCCACTCTCCCCCAAAGACATTTTCCTCAAGAAAAAGAGACATGGACAAGTGTGATCACATCCCCATTTCACACTATATGGTTACTGGAAGAGGCATTTGGGTGCACCTTCTAACTGGAGGAAGGAAGCAAAAACCAGTCAAGGAGCAATATATGAAAGGCATGCAAAAAAAGCAGGATGGTGACTGAGCCTGGACTCACACAGGAGGAGGTTTAGTCTCCCTTGGCAGTCATGGGGATTTGAAACTGCTGAAGGATCTAAGCTAACCTATCTTACAGTGAGATGCTGCACGACAGCAGGAGGAGACATTTGCCAGTGACTTGGGTGGAAAGATGTCTAAATAATCCTTGGTTAGCACAGCAATTTGAGTGGTCTGTGAAATGAGAGACATGAAATAGAGGCTTCCTTAGATGGGGATGAAATTCTATAGCCCATAAATGTGACTGGCCAGAGGAGTTCCTTTGTGCTTATTGTCCACTCTGAGGTTTTCTTTCACAAATCTTAAGATTTGGAGAGGAAGAGGCTTCAAGCTGTACGAACTGTTCCTATTTCCCCCATTCTCCAGCCCTACCAATATAGGTAGCTCCTGTTATGTGACAAGTGCTCAATTAGATTATGCAGGAAATGTCATGAAGTCTGATCTTGGATTAGCTTGTTAAGCAATAGTAACTCCATGGTATCTCTCCACTGAAAGCCTATGTCACTGCTTCACATTTTACTATTGATTTTAATGGTTATGACCAGAGCCTCAGAAGCAAAGGAAATTAAGGACACCCTTGCTGTTTTGCTGGCCTGCAGCTTTGCAGAGAACAAATTCTGCACCATTAGAAGTTGCTGAGTCAGCCTAGCATGAGAACTAATATTACCTTCTTTGAGAAGGTAATGCTCCATAAATAGAAGTTGAATAATAATAATAATCCTTTCTGTTTTCTGCTGAGTGCCTTCTGGACAAATTTTCATGAGCTTTTCAAATTAAATGTATTAAATTTATTAAGGAAAAATATTAATGATACTGAAGCAGGAAAAAACTGTAGGTGAAAAATCCAAACCTGCTTTTAACATGCCATACAGTAGTACTTATATTGTTCAGTTTATATGATGGGGAAAATGGAGCACAGTTATTGTAAAAGAGACATAAGCTGCAGGATGACATGCAAAATGAGTGTGGGCAGAAAAAAAATCCACATAACTTGGAAAACTCTCATGATATAGCACGATATCCATTCAACACTCTATTCAGACGCATTTAACCAGGTCTACTTGTGTTTGAATAGGCTTATAAAACCCTGGATTTCTGGAGTCAGGGTCATTAGTAGAAAATACTTTACCTTTAATCTTTATAGATATGGACATACTATTCAAGACTTTCAAGTGAGCATTTGTTCCATTTGAGAATATTAAAATGACACTTCAGAAAATCAGTATTTTTAAAGGGCTTAGCACTGGCAATGTCCTTTTTGAATTTTGAATTAGTTCCAGGTTTTCTGGACTCAAACGTTAGATATATCTGGGCAAACTAAACAGTGTCTGGGAATGGTTTTTAATGCTGAAACACAATTGTTTATCCTGCTAGAATACCTCTGGTGGACCTCTAGATGGTGCTGACCTGCATTTTAACAAAAAAAAAAGTTCTGGATGACAGCTTGCATTCAGCCCTTCTATTTGGTAGGGCAATATGGTTTACCATCATAGGTGCAGGTTATTCAAGCCATTTGGTCTCCATGCCTATGAATGTTTTTGGCAAGTTTTAATTACTGGTAAGGATATATGCAGCACATCAAGTAACAGTCACTGTTACCCCACTATCCTTCCCAAAAACTTATTGGAAAGTTCTTTAATCTACTGTGAATTAGCTTTACACTCTGTAGAGAAATCTCCTATCTCATCAGGCACTTAACCAACACATCTTAAAGCATTTCACAAAAAGTCATCAATATTAGTGTCCCCTTTTACCCAAAGAAAGGTAAATGAGGTATTACAGCATAGTGTAGATATTTCCTGACTACATGAATCTATTGCAGTAGCTGTGATGGCATGAAACTCAACATATACTCATATCCTCATGCCAATTCAGCTTCCCAAATTTCTCAGTGCATGGTGAGTTAAACAACTTATTGTGCTATTTCAGAGTCAGGAAAGTATCTTGGGTACACATATGTAGTAAAGTCACGTGAACACAGACATCTAGAAGATTCACTGCAGAAATGGCACTCCAATCTCAGTCTAAGTACTCTAAAGATAATATTCTTATTAGTGTTTATAAATCAAGATAGACAATACTATTCAGTTCCTAAAAGTAACTTGTTACTTCATAAAAAGCTATGATCTACTAATGATGGACTATTTTTAAAGGATCCTAAGAGAGTTAGGAGCTGAACTTCCATTGAATGTTAAAAATCATTTGCAAAACAATAGTGTCTGTCAATACTTTGTTGTACTGCTACTATTATTCCCACTGATCCACAATAATTTATAATCTCCATTCTTAAAAATATATGCAGAACTATAAGCTGATTTTATCTAATAAAATGTGGTTCATGCATCACTCCAGGGCCAAAAAATAATTCCTCTCTATATTTCAGTTGAGAGGTGGGTGAGTCCTCAGTCGGTGCACTTTAGGTTTGGTTAGGTTAACAGAATATATCATCCTCCTTAAATGAAGTTCTGAGAGAGAACTTTCTGAGCTGGAAGTGCAAATAGGTATTGGGCATCGGTTGGTCCTGCTGTCGATGATAAAGGGGAAAATGATGATGAATGACAGGAACAATTTGTAAAAAGTTCTAGCTAATTCCTCTCGCAGTTTCACAATGTCTAACATGATTGGTTGCTCGATGAATTGGCAGTCCTGATGAACAGATGGAACTTCAAAATTGGAGTTTGACAGAGCATGCTTAGGTGGAGCTAGATCTCATTTTGATCTTCTGTTAATGAGTGTGGGTAGGGACTGTTTCTTCAGTCTGGAATAGTTTACGGCAGTGTGAAATTTCTGTGCATACACACTGAACTCTCATCCCCCCACCTGCAGTATGTCCATGATTTCTCAAGGAATATGTGTCATCACGTGCAATATCAACAATAATGTAGTGGGAGTTGGTATCAGATAAAAGTTTGCTAGCTATATTAGAAAAATATACTGAAGACATGTAAGAATTTTCACTTAGTTTTGAAGTAAATTAAAGCATTACTTCCAGAAGAGGGCTAACTTTATTCTACAGCAAGGGTCAAAGTAAGGTTTTACAAAACGAGGTCTTTTTAACACAACCTGGGAGACAGGAGCTGTGCATGATTATTGTAGATAAGATGTTGGGGTGATACCCATTAAACAAAGGGCAATAATGAACAGCTGGTAGGCAGCAATCAAAGTCTGCAGTTTCCTATGTGACAAAACTCTGCATCAAAATATTAAACTATATCAGATGCTGATGATCATTACAGCAGATCAAAAAATAAAAGAAGCAACCAACTTATTTCATCGAAAAATGTAGGTGTCAGAAATGCATGGATCATTACTATTAGAAATTCAAGAATGCATATTGTAAACCAGTTTTGTTTCTGTAAGAGCTCTTATTTTGATGCAGACACTTCAGAAAATTTCCACTTGCAATAACTGTAAGGTATAAGTAAACAGATCTGTTCCTATAATGTAATGAATTTCTGAAGCAGGTCTGATTCATATATTATTGTCTGTATTTATTTGAACATTTTAGAAAGCAAATATATATACAGGTTTGTAAATACATAGCTGGGTTGCTGGGTTGCTGAAATGAAAGGTTTTAGTTGGATTGTAAATTTAAGTCTTTTAAATATTGCCAGGATTTCATCCAGTGTTATAAGGTACATAAATATACATAAGAGGAAAGACTGAAATGTAAATGCACAGTTTTTCAAGCAAGCACCCTACCTATGAAACTATGAAGTTATTCTTTTGCTTCCTTTTTAACCCAATCAATATTTAACTATTTGAATGAGGAGGATCAGCATTCATTGGAGATCAATCCATTTTAAAACATCTGACAGAAATATATAAATATAGGAAATATATAAATATAGGACAATATATAGGGCATCCTAGGGCAATATAAATAAGCAATAGTACTCTCTCATGAAATCGTACAGCTCGAATGTCTGGAAATTTGAACCATGGACATTCTTACAACTCATGCCCAATAAGGTGTTTCATGAAAGTGAATCACCACCTTCCTTCTGATTTTGAAAACATGTTAAAATCTAGATACTTATGTTCTTTCATTTCTTTGGTTAAAATTACCTCAAATGGAACAGAATCTGGTTTTTTGTTTGTTTTTACAAGTGGCATGATTTTTTTTTTCAACTGAGCATGTTTTGATTTGTTATTTTTAATGGAGAAAAAAAAGAGAGAAAATCTTAACTTTCATTCTGTTCTGCTCTTTTTACCTTTGTTTGCTGGGATGGTCAAATGAGGGATTATCTGACTCACAGAGGTTAAAACTGAGAAGCACAACTCAAAAGGCTGTAACTTTTTAGTAGTTAGCATAGTTTTTGTTCTCTGTCTTATTGGCCTTTGCATACTATTTAGCATGCGGTTTTGCTTTGTATGTCAGCTAAGTATTCCCAACTCTTTTGTCAACTTTTAGTTTCATATATTTATCCTTCAGTGTACAGTTATCCTTCAGTGCAATACACTATGATGTGGTCACTATCATGTACTTTCTAGATAGGGCTATCTGCCAACCAATGTAGAAAACATTTTAGGTGCAGCAGGTGACATCCGAAAAATAAGTAAATTAATAACCGCAAGTGTTTCTCATGGATAAATCTACTATGTCATTGCTATTATTCTTCCTTATCTCTCTCTCTTAAAGAAAACTATAAATCAGAAAAAGATGCAGACTTTATACTGCAATGCATCTCAATCAGATAGATTCTTGCCAAATTAATTAACTATCTTTGTGGATGCAACAATCTGACAGCAAGATCAAACTGAAGTATCAGAACGGGCAGAATCTTCTTCTATGACAGAAGATAGCAGTGTCTTGGTGGAAATGAGAGAAACCGTAATTCATTAAACCCCCATCATTGCAGATTAAGGCCCTAACCTAACTTGAAGGTGCAAGTAGATTTGTAAAGATTTTTTTTTTGTGAGAAGTAGGGTTTTTTTGTTGAACTTTTGACTATACAGTGCCAAACCATTTGAAATCCTATTCACTGTTTATCTCAATTCTTTTATATGGCACTGAGTTCTAAAAAATGATTTCTGACTACATAATCAATTCTCTTTTGCACATGATACATTTTCTTGCCGTTCATTTATGAGAAGCTCCCACAGTTTTTATTTTCAGAACAGGATGAACTGTTCTTTTCTTACTGAACTCTTCATTTTTCCTGAATAATTCATTTTATTCATTTTTCCCCTTGGAGGGATATGTGGGGGCTTTAGACTCTTCTATAAATACTTTTGATAGCTCAGTACCCCCATGGCTAGAAGATATCAGATGGATTAAAATCCCCCATTTGTATGTCTCCACCCAAAACCAGGCTCTCTGAGCCTAGATTCATATTTAGTTTCTTTCAATAGAATATTCTGTATGTAAACATTTGATCTAAGCACAAGAATTTTGGGGAAGACATGCTAGTTCTAACTAGTCTGCTTACTGAATTCCAGAAGTATTGCTAGACATCGACTGCATCATGGAACAGGGGAGAGGGCACTGGGACATTTCAAAACTTCCTGGAAGAGCTAGATGTTCTGATGTCAATGGAGCCTCTATAGGTTTACACCAATAATTTGTTGGAAAGATGACAGATTTGATTGCTCTGTACTATATTTTATTGTTTGCATCTTTCAGTTTTATTTATCCACTTCACAATGTACTTTTTATATCTTTTGTATATATATGTTTCTTTCCACCTCACTGTAGAGTATCAGTGCACTGAAGGTCTCTGTGAACTGGAATCATCTGCCTAAGAAATTATAGCCAAAAATAAGAATTTAACAGAATATATGATTTAAAAAATAATTTTACTTGCTTTCCTAAACAACATTTAATTTCTCTGCCATCCTGTTAGCCCTTCAGGCTCATACAGGAAAGAAGTAGTGAAGAGAGTTCTACTTCTTTTATAGCATCCTTGGAATTAATTTTGGTATTCCTATTTATTAACTCTATAAGGCTTCAGGAGCACCATGGAGAGCTAGCTACAAGGAAACAAAGCATATGTCATGACTTGGTGAGTTATGTAGGTTTAACTGGATGTCTAAGATGAGAACTGCATATTTGATACAGAAGGAGTAAAGCTCTATGGTAACATTTTCACAGTAACTTGTCAAAGCAAAATGCAGTTTAAGCAGGGTAATCTAACTCTAGTTTTGAAAAAGAATTGTCTGCACACTTGACCATAAGAGCAGAAATGGATAATATTGATCCTTCAGTATTCTGCTTGGCCGCATCAGTAATTTTCATTGCTGGTATATCTTTAATTTAACCATGGCAAAATATAGACTGTATGGGAAATTGCTGAATTGATTCCTATTATACTTCTAACAGGTAGCTGCAGCTGTAGATACAAGTACTTCCTACTCCAAGACTAGACAGAGACTTCTACTTTAGTAAAATGGATGATTATGGCTTTACAAAACCCAAGTGTTAGCTGGATGCCTGCCTTATGATGAATACTTTGATACTTGTATTTTATTATATTCCTATTCCATTCCATGACTTTTTGATACATATAGATTAAGTCATACTCAAATCTCAACTAAATTCAAATTTTCTGCAATGTCAGAGTTCAATTGTTCACATTAGTTCACTGCTGGTATACATTATTTGCAGCTTTTTTAGTTGAATTTACACTCTAAAGATTTTTGAAGTGTTTTGACTCAGTAATTTCTTTATGATTAGTCAAATATTAGAATCTCTGATTATCCTCAGAAGAGAGTTGGGTGGTTCATCTATGCAAAGATCAGTTACTTTAATCTGACTAAAAAAGTCAAGGTTAGACACAGTCAATCGACTGTGTCTGTGCTACTTAATGTGATTTACAGAAATCCTAAATTGTATATATATCTTGAGACAGGCAACGTAGCTGAAGAAGGACATATATTGAGAGATCTTCATAAGTTCAATGTGAGGATAATTATTACTTATTTCTGAGAATTTAACAATATTAGATTCTGTTTGTGAATCTCAGCAGGATGCAAATGCTCATTGGAAAGAATATCTAATTTTGTTTGTTGTTATATGATACTTGTGAGGTGTCCTGAAAAGTGTTTGACTTCTGAGATCAAGCAAGCACGTTACTAAGTTCAACTTCTCTGTTTGAGATGCTGCCTACAACAACTCTGACTTTGACATAGTGATACAGAATACTTTTAAAACACAGTGCTTGAAGAGAGAGAATAATTCTCTCTTTAGGAATTTCCAATAAGGACAGAAGAAATAACAGAAATCTTTCTTGTCTCTAAAAATTCCATACTCTTGGAGTCCCTGAGAAATGTGAAGTACTTGAAGTTTAAGGAAAGAGTATTCAATCTTATAGGAACAACTAAAAATTTTCTTTTCCTTGGCTTGTAAGCCAGATTTCTTCTTTGTGAATCTAGTTTTTCACCAAAGGAGATGGACCATGTATAGAATTAAGCACATGTATCAAAATGGAAAATATGGCATAAATAGAAAATATGAACCTGCCTGGACATATTTGCAATACTAATGTCATCTAAAGAGGTTGTAATGTTACTTTAAATTTCTTTTTATTTTCTGCCTCAAGTAACCTTTGCAAATGACAGAGTTCCTCTCAACCATACTTTTTTTTTTTTGTCATGGTCTTTTGAATAAATGAATCATCAACCAAACAGAATGTTTGATTGCTTCCTTCTCTTTATTTTAAGCTCTAAAAACTCCCTAGCCTCACAAAACTAAATAGCTTAAAATAAAAAATAATGAGGACATGAACATTTGCTCCAAATCCAGAATTGCTTGGTTTTCTTCCTAGAATATCAGAAAATAATTAGGAGATGACACAAATGGCTCGATGTTTACATGAAAACTACATACATTCTCAACTTGGCAAACTCAGCAACAGTTTACTGTTATGTAGAAGGATTAAAAACAAAAAGTACAAGTTGCATGTAGAGGACTGTGTTGCAAGATCCTTCTAATTTTTTTTTATTGTGTTTTTTGCCTAGTATATGTGTAATGATTCTCTTCAGAATTGTCCCAGCTTGATCTGAAATAATCATTCTAAAAGGCAAATAACCTCTCATTTGTTCTAATAGAATGCAACTACGGGATGATGACTTCATCCCGTAGCTTTAATGGGACTCAAAAAACTTTATGCAGTAAACAGATATATTGGGGATGCTAACAACTGGTAGAAGCACATTCTGTTTAAGTATTAGAAGAATTTAGATTGCATGAAGAAAAACAGTTACAAGATTTTCTTATAGAAAGCAGAGTAAACTCTTTTCATGGAAGTTTAATTCTAGGTCTGGAACATTAACATTTAGTGAGAGTAAAAGGCTTTACTACACTGAATAGTGTTTAAGATCACTTCTGGACATGTGACAGGTAGAATTATTTTTGCAGGCTGTCCAGAAACTGATAAGAAAAAGAGTCTAGTAGCTAGAATGGTGTTAATGGGGAACAGGGAAATATCATACTGAAATGCATGTTCAAAATGTGCAAGACAGCACAATATTTTAGTCTTAAGCATGGATTTAGGTGTATGTATGTAGTTAGGATTGCCACTTCTCAATATTACCGCTATGTATATTGTATTCACTATGTGAAAGAACAGATTGTCACTAAAATTAAAGGCTAATTATTTCCTTATTCTGACATTACAAGTCAGTATTTGAATTTGATATGCCTGATTTTGTCCTTATTTACTCCATTTTATGACAATTCCATTCACTTCAATAAAGCAGTTATGCCTGATTTACAGAGACTGTTTGAGAAATGGTGCCAAAGACTATTGTATAATCTGTTTATAAAAACGTCCCCCATCAAACAGCTTCTCTGACAAGGTAGCTCTCAGGTTAAAGGCCTGACTACCCAGAATTACATTATTTAAGTAAGTCATGTACTGTGCTTACATGCACTCTAAGGATTTTCAAAAGTTCTGTAATACACAATATGAACATGAAATGCTCAAGAGGTCCAGTGCATCCTGAATTACATTTTTAAATTAAACCACACATTTAAAAAGCAATGGTAATCCATATGTACAAGCCTAACAAGTGCAATTCAGTTTTATTCTGTAAAACTTCTCAGTATAGAATTAGCTTCAGTAGTCTCCTCTCAGGGATGCCCTCTCTATTTAAGGCAGTTTGTAAAGTCCTTATAGATGAAGTAGAACTATAGGTACTTTGCTGAGCTTGAGCATATTGGGACATCTGACTTTAAGTTTCCAATTCATTATGAAAAGACATGAGAAGTGACCTTTACTAATAAATACAGTTGGATAATCTGTGTCATCCTCATTCCAAATCTTACTCTCTTCTGTGGCAAATTTTAGAGGCTTGGTCTGGAAGAACAGGTCAAGCTATCCAAGAAATATGAAATGGGTATGTAATGCACTTACTACAGAAGACAAGTGTGAAAACACACACACTGGGGCTGTTTGGTGCTGAGTGGCTCCTGGATCCACGCACAAAGAAAATACCAAACCAGCTGTAGCCCCAAGAACAATTTACAGCCTTTGGCCAGATCACACACCAGGTCTCACACGGTTGGTGGTGACAGGAGAAATGCCATAGCTGTGGGTCACTCCTGAAATTTACATTTGTGTGTTAGTTTCCTTCTGAATTCTGCTTGTAGAGCTCTGCCATGACCCTGGGATCCCAAGCAACCCAAACTGCTTGTCAGTAGATTACCCTGACTGACTGAAGCTGGCTCAAGAGGTTGGGGAGTGAGTGAAAACCTGTGGTGTTGATCTACAAATGCATCTTGTAAAGCCCAGGGCAGTCCGTTGGATGGAGCAGCATCCCAGGCTTGTCAAGTCTGCACTAAGGCAAAACCTGCTCATGATCAGATCTCCGACTGTGTGACCATAGAGCACATACTTCACTTTTTTGAAATGCCATTTTAAGAATTGTTTTCACTATTATGCACTGTTACTGTCATAAAGAATATTTGGAAAAAATACATGTTGTTTTATTTTATCTGCAGATTTTCACATGCAATACCTAACTGAATAAGATGTTCTGCAGTGATGACCACCCTTTTACAATAAGTGAACATTTATTAACCTGAAAGAGTGGCATAGTCTTAATGTACTCAAATTTGTCAGGCTTCATCATCCATGAGAAACACTGGTATGATATATGCTGTATAAATGTATATTGCATCACTGAATATACATTCCAAAAAATGCTGACACATCTTGCTGTTGTTCTGTACTGTCAGTAATGAAAATCATTGTGCATATGTAAACATAAACTTTTTGTCTGACAGAATACAATTTAAGAATAGCACCAGAGGGGAGCTTGTCATAATCTGTGACCATCTTTATATTACATAAAACCTCCCAAGGCTTATTGCTTTGTTATTTGTATGGATAATGCAAAGATTTGATCCTTGACTGAGATCACACAACCATAATAGAAACAGCAAGCAGTATTAACTCAAAATTTTTACTGGTTATGAGCAGGAGGAGAAGAAGGCAGTGTTTCTTCCTTTTTTTCTTTTTTTTTTTTTCTAATGAAATTCTGTTTCCTTAAATGCAAGGACAAACCAAGTGACCATATAAAGTTTGTTATCTCATGATACTTCACCCAAAAGCTCCTATTTCTAACCTAACATTTTTATCAGTGCCAAGCTCTCTATTCATTTGTGGCTAAGTTTTGTACTTCCTTGATCATATTTCTTTCCATATATATATATATATATAGATCTACAACATATATCTAAAATATTTCTTCGATGACCTAAGACTGTACAATTTCCTGCATCTATCATATCACTGTGCCATTCATAATGCATATATAAATCTACTAGATCAAGAAATGATGAGGGTAGTTTTCCCAGAGATGCCTTTTTCAACATTTCTTTTCAATGAAAGTTCCTGTTATAGATAACTTGTTTTATAAGCAATTGAGTGAATATGAGAAAAACTGCTTGTTTCCTTACACATATTTAAGAACTTAACACACTTTGTGAGAGCAGCATGGTGACACACAGTCCAGCTGTCATATGTGATGTCTCTTAATCATGGAGGAAGGGTGAGCTTTTGGTGTGGATCTTGAAGTCATAACCACTTCCAAAAGTGAACCCTCAGGGAAGGAAAGTCAGAAATATCCTGTCTCACTCCCTTGCCCACTAGGGTAGTCACTGGTGTGAGCAAGGAAAATATGGTAAAAAGGGTCAAAGGAGTCAAAGTCACAGAAACTGAAAATCTAAGATAAACCCTTTAAGAAAATCTTAAAACCTTAACTATGGAGACTATATGAGAGGCAAAATCAACCTCAGTCTGGAAGGCTTAATCTTACTAGTTAAGTTCAAGAAAGAGTTTGTATCGTTTTTATATTTTCCCTATATGGGAAATTTCCTATATGGGAAGTTCTGGTGTGGGAAAGGTTCTATGTACAAAAAAATAATTAAATTAAATTAAATTAAATTAAATGCACACCATCTTAGGAATTCCCTGTAGTGGAAAGAAAACAGCTTTATGT
>JAUBNY010000280.1:578337-591822 GCA_032275445.1 Crypturellus soui
AATTAAATTAAATTAAATTAAATTAAATGCACACCATCTTAGGAATTCCCTGTAGTGGAAAGAAAACAGCTTTATGTAATAGATTAATTTGAGTGTGAAGTCAGCTGGGGTCCCTTTGCGGTTTTACAGCTGGCTATGTAACTTTATATTCCTCCCACTCTTTTCTGTTTCTGTTTTATTCCCAGTCTTTTATCTGTCTTATCTATTTAGATTGTAGACTTTTGAGAGCAAGGATTTTTTTTTCTTCACAAATTCTATATATCCAGACATAAAGTGAACTACAGTCTCAACTAATACCTCAAAATTGTTAGCCTAGGGCAGATTTTGAGATTGAAGACTTAGAATAAAATATAAATTATTGTTCCCTTAATCAGTGAATGGGGGAAAAATCTCTTCAATAACCAAGTTCTCATTAGTATATATGAATTGTAGTGCTTCATACCTATAAAGCCATCTGTCAACTTTTTTGTTTGTTTGTTTGTTTGTTTGTTTTTTGCTTTAACTAAAATGTACGTACTAGTTAAAAGATAATTAAGCAATATTATTGTAGGGAAAGGGCAAAGGGAATATACAGAGAAGTCCTTCTCAAGAAAGGGTCATTCTAAACTTACCTTTTCTAAGGAGACAACCAGAAAAGAATAAAAATGACTCTGTCAGAGACCAGGCAGGTGCTGTTTTCAAAGGCAAATACTGTTTTAAAGGGCCACTTTTGTTTTGTGTTTTCTTTTGAGTTTGTATGCTCTGTGTGGAATGAATTTTCAAGACGGAATATAGAAGTTTATGGAAAAGTCAAAGCAATGATGAAGACTTTATTTCACAGCTCCGAAGATACCTAACCAGCAAAAGAATTGTACCCTAGAGCTGATGCAAAGTGGAGCATGAACTCTTAAAGACATTTTGCTAGATTAGTATAAAAACACAATCCTTTTATCCTCGTTGGGCACCTCTGAGTCTTGTTGGACTTGCAGGTAGTATGAAAGCCAAGATTTGATAAGGACTGAAGTAGTGGGCAAGCCTAACCCAAATATTTAGCTTTTAAAATGAAACCACTTTCTCAGTGCAATTAGTTATAAAGATTTCTTAAATGCCTGTGGGGAGATTTTTCTTTTTTTGTTTTCTTTTTCCTTCAGTATAGTCTAAGCTTACAGCTAAGACAAGTATCACATCATCAATAACCAAAACTTTCTCATCCTTTCTTAGAGTTCTTCTTAAGAGTACTGAAAATTTGTTAAAGTAAATGCAACCTGCTATTAAGTGAGGAAGGTCTCTTTGTAAAGGCTTTGTCAGAATATCATTTCACAAGGGAGGAGAGACTGTAGTTGAGCATAAGCTTCTTCTTTTATTAACAGCATTCAAAAAGGACTTTGCTATAACTGGATTTCAGGGGACAACACTTTTCCAGAGAAGGACAGTTTTTTTCAAGTGAGCACATGATTTAGAGGAACAGAAATTGAATTCTCATCAGGCAATATGTCGCAGTGAATGGTTAAAAAGAGGAAGTGAAAGATAGCTGAGTGCTGTAGCTAAATGGTACTTACCCTTTAAAAGCCTTAATGTTCTTTGCCTTTTTTTTTATTTTCAAAGGTAAACAAAAATTCTGAAGTGAGCTTTGAACTCAAAATGCAGTGGACAGCCAAATATGCTCTAAGTCAACAGAGAACAGATACATTTTGGATCTTGGTGTATTTGTGATATAGATTTCCCAAGTTCTCTGTCATCAGTGTTAGAATTGGAATTTTGCGTTTGAATTTTATTTTGATCTCTTTTCCTATTTTAAAACTAATTTGTTCTATCTATCACAGGAGTTTTTTTTTTTTTTTTTTACCCCAAGTAAAACCAAAAACCAGTGCAATGATCTCATCTGGAAGTTCCCATTTGACTGAACAAGTTCTTTCAATTTGTACATATTGTAAGAGCTGTGCTTTGGAATGACATTTGTTTCCCCTTTCCTTTCCCATTTCTCCCAGTGGTCAAAATTGTTTTCATCTGAGTGATCACTACTCTTCATTTCTGTAATAAGAGAATGTTAGGATATTCTGTACTATACAATGAAGACTGGACCTTTGTTGAATCAGTGGGCTTGAAGAGCAGTGAGAGTGGAAATAATCACAGAACCTTCCCTATCTTTGAGGCTCATTCCGCTAGACCAGCCTGAACCTCCTCCCCCTTAAGGTATTACATATGTAAAAGCTGTATATTTGGATTTCAGTAATGAAGTACTGATTCTCTTTTATATGTGTTGCTTCTATCCAATTGTCTTTTCATTTGTATTCCTGTGCTCTACCTTCTTGGTTCTTTGTTTTATTATTATTATTACTTTTAAAAAATTGTATTTCAGGGATCTCAACAGATATGCGATACAGATGAGCACATCAGTCGTAAATTAAGCCCAGAGATGCCGTAAAAGCTGTTCTTCGCTGAAACAGAAAAATGTTCAACAAGAAACAGTCACACAACTAATTACAGGCATGTAAAGTTTATTGTACTGTCCATAGTGCTTTACCTTTAGCTTTAGCACTAGCACTAGCTATTATTTTTTTTTTCTAATTCTGCAGGTCATTTCTTATGTTGCATTTTGTTTCTCTACGGGGAAAAACGATGTAGTTCTTAATAAAAACAGAGCATTGATTTTGCCTAGAAATATATTTTACTAATCCATGAATAAAATATTACAGTTTGTTTCACAATGAAGAATGACAAAATCCTTGTAAAACAAATGATTTTAGATAATATTGATATTTCTGTGGCTATTCCTTTAATTAGTATACTACAGCTCTGCAACATTTGGCCACTCTACTACTTTAGCAGCAAACAAATCTCTTTTGAAGTAAAAATAATCTTCCACTGTATTTGGAACATTGCCTTACATGGTCATATATTTTATCACTGCATTACTTCGATTTTACACTGATGTACATTTGCTGATGAAAATGTGCACATCACTGGAATAATGGAATAGTAAACCAAGTCTGTTGTTTAAAGCTAGTAAAAGCATGGGGTTTACAACCTCAGAAAGGCAGGGGTTGCCTGCTGCAACCCCTACTCAAAGCAGAGCCTGGTTAAGCAGGTTGCCCAGGACCATGTCTGTGAAGATTTTGAATATCTCCAAGGGCAGAAATTGCATTGCCTGCAAAGCAATCTGTTCCAGTGCCCAAACTCACAATAAAAATGTTTTTGCTTAAATAGAGCTTTCTGTATTTCTATTTGAGTTTTTTGCCTCTTACCCTGTCACTGGGAGCTGCTGAGAAGAGTTTGGCTCCATCTTTACTCCCTACCATCAATGTTGATATAATCCCCATGAGTCTTCTCAAGGCTAAACAATCCCACATTTCTCAGCTACTCTCTGTATGTCAGATGCTCCAATCCTTGACTCGTCTTCATGGCCCTTCACTGGACTTTACCCAGTATGTCATGTCTCCTTGTAGAGAGTCCAGCACTGGGCATAGTATTCCAGATATGAATTTGGAGGAAAAAAAATCCACCTAGACTATCATCCATTCCTCCAAATTTCATATTGTCTGCAAACTTGCTGAGTGTGCTCTCTGACCCATCATCTAAGTCATTAATAAAGATGACAAGTAGTGCTCGCCCCAGTATTCGCCTTGGAGGTATACGATGAATGACTGGCCTCCAGCTGGACTTTGTGCCATGGATCATGAGTCTGTGTTCTGCAACTGAATCTGCCTTGAGTACCTGACTTGGGGAGTTTGCTTCATCTCTAGGCATCTTAGAGTCACAGTTTCTGAAAAAAGCAGATAGCTCTTTTTCCAGGTCTGCATTGAAATTGCTAGGTAAGAGGTAGATATTATCATTTTTAGTTTGCTATTTTATAGCTTTTTATCACTTATGAGTTGCAAATTACATTTATCTGTTCAAATGGTTGCAATATATATTTTTTACCACAGAAAGAGTCAAATTTGTTGTTTCAGGCCTTTTTCGTAACAAATCTGAGGAAAAAATGACTTAGAATTGGGATATAATATAACCAGGAACAGCTATTCAATTTTAAACCAACTATATTTTTGATTAAGCTTTATGTTATTGAAAGAAAAAATTGAGTTTGAAAAAGAGAAAATAATTTAACTCTTCTTATGATTAATATTGTATAGGATTAGAAAAAAAAGTATTTTATTGTTCTATTTAAAAAGATGATTTTATTTTCTACTAGTATTAAAAGAATTAATACCAAGTAACAACAATATAATAACTCCTAGTGTGCAATAACTCTGTTTTAAGCACACTTACAAAACACCTAAGATAGATAGCATGTCCATCATTTTGTTAAAAATACAGTGTAATAGAGAATAAGTGTTTTCTGTGTAGAGCAAATTGAGACATGACAAAGAGTTAAGAATTCTATAAATGCTTCTGGCACCCTATAAATCATCAGCTAAAGAAAATGCTGACAAATATCAACATCAATGGAGTATTGATCTACCAAATGCACTTCAGTCTCTTACTAAATAGTTTTCCTTAAGCATACAAATTAAATGGATAAGAATGGAAAATCAGATCCTTGGCACCGCTGGCACTTTAAACAGATTTGTAGAGTTTCATAATTATTCTCTCCCGGTCTTCTACTGTTCTCAGATGACTTTATTTTCGGTGACAGTTAGCTTGGCAATTAATAACGATGGAAGATGGTAATACAAAGAGCATTTCATGCTAGACTTGTATCTCAAATTACAGTTGTATCCTAATACAACCTTTTATTGTGTCTAGCATGGTTGGTTTGACCAGGATTCTCTATAAAAGGAGGGTTTACTGAAATTGATAAAGTTGTAATAATCTTCTCACAGGTGACATCATTAAAAAATAAACATCAAAAGGTGGTATCATGAGTAAAATGTCCTTTTCATCTAATAAAGCACAGTTGACTCTTAATTATGGACAATAACATTTTGTTATCATTAACATGGAATACTCAGTAAGGGGATGAAACAAAGAGAATTGTTTTGTTGCCCTTTCATATGTTTTGTACAGATTACTTCTTGTGAGGAGTCAGGTTGTCTGAGTTTATTTTCATCTGTTTGGTAGATTATTTTATTAAAGTAATGGTTTAAGGGTGCTTATCCTCTCCCTTAACTCAGATCTTGGAATCTGTCATTAAGAGAAAACAAACTCAGACCTGTAACTATCAAAATCTTTGGCACAATGTTTTAATGAATAAAAATCTTAAAGGTCCCAGTCTTTCTTTGCTTTAGTATTTTTTATTTCAGTGCATTTTCTTGGTTTTAACTGTATTAAAGCAACAGTGAAACAAGCTCAGTTTGACATAATTTTTTGCATAAGTTCATGAAGAGTACTATAGATGAAAGGAAAAGTGGAGAGTAAACAAAAAAGCAGGAAAGAACAATCACATTTTAACTGCAGATTGTCATTCAACCAGGCAGATAATCTCTTTGTAATAATGACTGGTAGTAACAGTGTCTTCTGTTCTTGAAAAGGTAACCTTTGTAATTATTTTATCTTATGAATATATTTCTGTAAATATGTATGTGTATACGCATGTGTGTACATGCATATATATACTTTTTTTTTTGAGTAATAAACAGAAGTTTCAAACTTGACAATGGCATACTCTGTCCAGCCACGTACATGTTCACACTGCTTCTGTGTAGTCATCTTTCCTGTCTTTTCCCCTCCAGGAAAAATCCCCTCTGTAAAATCTCTCCCTACCTCCCCTCGCTGTAGTAGCACTACTCACTGCAGACCTCTGTGGGAATATGCAGAGCTAGAGAAGTGCCCTTCACACCTCATTGATGTGCCTGCGATGTTAGGAAACTCAAAAACTGGTAGAAATGTGAATCTTCTGGCAGAAACCACTCTGAATCTAACTGTATAAATGTGGAATACATTAGCATGGGGCTAATGATCTAGAAGGCAGAACAACAAAAGGTTATTATATATTCCCGGGCTGAGTGGAAGGAATGAGTCATGAGAAATATTGCAGGCATTTGTTATATAAATAGGTTAGCCTTTTTTAAAGGTTAGCAAGTTCCTCCCTCTGTTTCATCTTCATTTATGTTTTACAAGTCACATTATGTATTAATTATTGTATTTTGATCACATATCTTGTTAGTTAATGCATGATCATCTCTCTGATCTCAGCTGAAATGTTACACGAACACTGAAGCACATCTACAAAGCAGTTCCTCAGAATATGCTTAAATACCAATGATTAACTTTGTAAGACTGAATCATAGAATCTCAGAACGGCTGAGGTTGAAAGGGACCTCTAGAAGTCATCTAGCCCAATCCCTCTGCTCACGCAGGGACACCTAGAGTGCGTGGCACAGCATTTCAGTGGGTTTTGAAGATCTCCAGAGAAGGAGACTTCACAATATCTCTGGGCAGCCTGTTCCAGGGCTCCGGTGCCCTCACAGTAAAGAAGTTCTTCCTCATATGGAGATGGAATTTCTTGTGTTTCAACTTGTACCCATTACCCCTTGTTCTATCATTGGCCATCACCAAGAAGAGTTTGGCCCTATCCTCTTTACTCTTCAATTATTTGTACATATTGATCAGATTCCCTCTCAATCTTCTCTTCTCCAGGTTAAACAGACCTAGCTCACTTAGTCTTTCTTCATAAGTTAGTTATCGGAGTCCCTTAATCATCTTGAGGGTAACAGTGCACTGGAACAGGCTGCCCAGAGAGGTTGTGGAGTCTCCTTCTCAGGACATCTTCAAAACCCACATGGATGTGACCTTGTACCACGTGCTCTAGATGTCCTGGCTTGAGCAGGGGGGTTGGACTAGATATCTCTAGAGGTCCCTTCCAGCCTCAACCATTCTATGATTCTGTGATCTTTGTTGCTCCACGCTGGACCCTGTCCAGAAACTCCATGTCCCTCTTGTACTGGGGAGCCCAGAACTGCGCAGAATATTACACATGGAGCCCCACCAAGGCTGAGTAGAGAAGGAGGATCACCTCCTTTCACCTGCTGGCAACATTCCTCCCAGTGCAGGCTCTTTTTGGCCACAAGGGCACTTTGCTGCCTCATGGTTACCTTCTTATCAACTGGAACTTCCAAATTACTCTCTTTGCCTCCAACCAGCCAGTCATCCCATTGTAGAAGGCTATGAGGCTGGTTAAATGTGACTTCTCCTTCCAGAATCCATGCTGACTATTCCTGATCACCATCTCTTCCTTGACATGCTTAGGGATGATCTCTAGGATGAACTGCTCTATCAGCTTGCCAGGGACAGAGATGAGACTGACCAACCTGTAGTTTCCCAGATCCTCTTACCCTGTTTGAAGAGTGGAGTGAAGCTGGCTTTCTTCCAGTCCTCAGGCACTTCCCCCACTCCCTATAACCACTCGTGATGATGGAGAATGGCTTAGCAATAACCTCTGCCAATTCCCTCAGTGTTCTTGGGTGCATCCCATACAGGCCTATAGATTTATATGTCTCCAGTTTGCCTAAATAATCTCTAACCCAATCCTTCTTGACTAGTGAAAAGTCTTTCTCTCTCCTGTTTTTCCCTCTTATGTCCAAACTCTCTATTTCATGGGGACTAGCCTTAGCAGTAAAGAAGACTGAAGATGATAACAATTTTTAAAAGGACTTATACCCATAGTGAAGCTGATATATACTCTAGATGATAAAGAGTTTCTGTATTTTTATTACAATGAGTTAGTAATTAGCTTATTATTTGAATTCCACTACTTTATTATGTCAGCCAGTGACTTTCCAAACAAAGTTATTGTATTGTAAACTATAAAAGCTGCAATTTCTCATAAGCCAGACAAGTTGACTACAGACTTGTGTTTAACCGGAAATATTGTAGACAAATCCACATAGAGAACAAAATTGCTTCTCTTCTGAAATGATGGAATTAAGTTGCTGGTATTGTGTTTCTGCTATCTTTGTGTTTTCACTTCACTTCAGCTGGATTGCTGTGGAAGAATGGCCTGGAAAAGGGGAAACTTAGAGAAAACCTAGGGCGTAACAGAAGTTTTGGCATTACAGAAGCTTGCTTGGGGTGAAACACAGTTGCCGCTTCCAGGATGACTGGAACGGAATCTACCTCTCCACGATTCCCTTGGCAACACAATCTGCCCTCCTAGCACATACTAATATGAGTAAACGAAGAGTGGAGCAGAAGAGAGGTTCCACGGTCAAACTTTGCTGACTTCCCTGCAGAGGGGATAATCTGATGGTGCCATGCAGACACAAGTGAATGGAGGGTGGAGCGGAGTGAAGACACCACAGCCAAACTCTGTTGTACTCCCTGCAGAGGTGGCAACCTGGTCGTATCATGCAGCTGATAAGCCACATAGTGTGATGTCTGGTGCTGAGCCAACGATGGTGGCAGATCAGTCCCCTCCAATAGACTTTGCTCAAACTTCTTCTTCTAATCTCATTATAATACCAGTACACAACCCCATACTACTAAGCACAACTCCTCACTTTTCGTGAGGAGATTTTCGATTAACTCAGGAGATTTTTTTTAAATCAATGAATAACGAAAGTAAGTATGACTAGAGTCACTCAAGTTCCAATGTAAAAGAAAATATATAAAAGGCAAGCTAAGAAGGAAGAATGGGACAGTAAGAACAGAGAGAAGACGCCATTGTAACTTCTGGGTCAGTCGACAGGCTGATCCCCCTTTCCTCCGCTCGGGTTAGGACGGTGCCTGAGGAGACTCGAGACTGAGAGCCCTCTCCCATCTTCTGCGGTGAGTGATGATTGCACATTTGTACATCAGAGCTATCTAACCCCCACGCTGCAGTAGAGAATTTCCTATACTGACATCTGAAACCTGCTTTGTAAATGTTGCATTTGAATAGACCATGTTGTTTGTGAACTCGACTACTTGTTTGCGGGGGAGTGGTGACAGACCGTTCGTGTATCTGATACTGCCAGAGTTGAGCTTATAGTAGATTACACTATTTGGGAACTTGATTTGCTCTTAGGACCTACAGTCCACAGACTGTGAATCTGATACTGATTTGATATCTCCTTCCCCCATCGCCACCCCGCCACCACTACAGCTTTCAAGCTGCAATGTTTTCACAGTTGGTTCCATGGAGTTTAATGGGAGGTCCATCTCACACAAACACATTCTTCTAGAGCTCATCAATGCTCCCGTTAGAAAACCAGGGAGTTTTCAAAGACTTTCATGGAAACTGGACCCTAAACTTAACTGGCTATCAAAACTGACTAAAACTCTGCTGTGAGGTTAAAGGAAAGAGCCTACATATTGATCTCATTTAGATGTAGGTACTTCCTTTTCTCATCACAAAACTAGGAGAACTGTCAAATTTAAGAGAATCCATTGTTACAAATGATAAAGCATTTGATGACTTTGACTAGTAGGCATCAGCATTTGATCCAACAATCTGTACAATTCTAACTTCATAAGACTAAATGTGCTGATCCTAAATTTACTAATTATAACATATTTGTGATTCAAAGATAAAGAAAATAATTGATCAGAAAGCTGGAGACAGTTAGGGTAAACAATATTTGAAAAAAGGTAAAACTGTAATCAGAGAAGAAAGAAACCTTGCAAATGACATGGCCGTGCCCAAATCCATTGTCAGATAGGAACACAAGTTTTTGGAGTTTCTCAAGAGAAGGTTGATCCACAGTATAATGATGTTTGCACTGATTTTCTCTTTTGTTATCATAACTAGGATATTTCTTGCAATGCTCTAATGGATTCCATTTGTATCTAAGGAAAATCTTTTTATTGTGCAGGTGACTGAACACTGGAACAGGCTGCAGAGAGAACTTGAGGAATATCTATCCTGAGCGATATTCAAAAGCTGTCTGGACACAGCTTTGGACAACGTGCTTAGGGTGATCCTGCTTGAGCAGTGGAGACTACATGATCTCCAGAGGTCCCTCCAAACCTAAGCAGTTCTGAGACTCTGTGACTTAGTGTTCTAGTCTTTTACATATTGCATGAAAACATAACAGTAAGATGACCCTAGTCTAAAAAAAGTTCATAATTTAGGTAGAAGTTCAAAAACGAAAAACTAGAAAAAAAACAGTAAAGGTAACTAAGGAAAGCAAATACAGGGAATACAAAAAAAAAAAAAAAAAAAAAGCAGTGATGGCAACACATCACCTACCTGACGGCTTTCAAGAGGCACTAACATATAGATAAGATCTAAAGAGAGATCTAAAGAAAGGTATTGTGACATCTCATCACTAGAGAACCCACCCTTCCATAGCATTCAAAGACTTCTGAGTAGGAGATGCCTTCCTTATCTGATCAAAACATTTGCTACAATATCTTGACACCGAAATAAAACAGCAAAAGGTTGTTTAGAGGAGATGAAACCAAATAAAACTAGCAAATAAAAAATAAAGCTGCAACTGCTTCAGCTTCTTCACACTGTCATAAAAAGACTCAGCAATTGTACAAATGCTAGGTGGAGAATAGGAATACATCCTGATACCTGCAGACAATCTTTCTGTTTTTGCCCTGAAGTATGATATTTGGTTTATCCTTATTATTTATTTTGGCATGCGTAGCTGCAAATGTTGTTAGTGTTCATAAAATTAAGCCACTTTTTTTTTTTTTTAACATTCAGCCAGAGTATTTGACTTGATCTCCTTTGAGGGTGAATTTCACAGGTTGATTATATGTTCTGTAAAGGAGCATTTGCTTTTATGGATTCTAAATTTATGTCTTTTTAACAACAGAGAAGACATTGGAGAGTAGAAAGGCATTTAATTGACAAAATCTGATAGATAGCACTGATGAAAACTAGCTAGCACATTGCTGTTGCAAAAGCAAAAAAAAAAAAATAGTTCTCAGAGAACCCTAAATGTAATAGTTTTACAATATGTATGTGTGGACGGGAGTAGAGGATGAAAAATTAACTCCACAAAGCTCCAGGAAAAATATCATTTGAAAGGAGTTTTTAAAAAGAATTATAATGCAACAGAAGGAATAATGAAATAATATTTCAAGGTATACTGCAATGTGGTGACCTATGTGGTATAATTTAAAAACAGTCCAGATTCACTTTAAAGGAAAGAACTGCTGACATAAATGTCAAACAGTATAATAGTAATATTGACCATAATTACATTAATAGTAGGACTGAAATGAGGTTAAATAGAAATAAAAACTTTGCATTATGGAAAAAAAAATGTGAGCAAAGTACAAGAAACTTTGTATGAAATTTTAAAAGGAAATACCCTAAGACTTTGTCCAAATCAGGCAACAATAGTGCACTACCTTCAAAATTTCTATGCATGGCTTATATCTATTGTTATAAAAGCAGACAAATATAACATACAAAAAGAAATATCAAGAAAGAGAAACAAAAGAAGGGGAAAAAAAGTAAGTTAAGCTGAAATGCAAGTTCAAACTCCAAAGGCAAAGAACATGTTTCAAAAAATCAAACTGAATTTTTGAAATAACTGAAAAATTCTGCCTGACAACATTTGTCCTATCTGGCAAATAGTACCATTCCAAAATCATATGAAACCTGACTAGCCATCTCAGCCAGAGGATGTTTGGTTCATCTCATTTTAGGTAGCTACAAAATAGATTTACCTCTGAGCCAGCTGACTAGAATCATTTTTAATCAGTGGGAGAGGGAGTACTTCTAGGTTCACCTGACTTATTTTAGGATCTATTTTATTTTACCTTAGGATAGAGCTAACTGTACTACAGAAATGCCTGCTTTTTCTTGCTTACTAAATGATGAGTTTGGACAAAGATAGCATTCCTTGTGCCAGTGATCAGACCTCTCATGGCAGATATGGGTATGATGAATCTTGCTCCTAAAGACAATCCCAATTCTCCTGAAAAAAAAAAAATAGCAGATTAATATGCTACTTCTGAAAGTATAAGGAAAACAGGATAACAGACAAGTTATTGTGCCAGATGGTGAGTATACACAGGACTGTGCACAGTGTTTAAACCACCGAAAAAGACATCCACATATATTGTCTTCCATCACGTGGGGTCTGTTGCATAGGTTGCAGTGTGCTAGAGTTGAAGGGTAACAGTCCAATAGATGAATTGCAATCTGTTCTCAACACTGGCTCAGCAGGCTGAGAGATAAGTGAGCTCCACCGGACACCAAAATCCACACAGAAAGTGCAAAGGGGCTGCAATAGCAAATAATTAACTTCTCAGTGGGAGTTATTACCATGAGCACAACACTGTGCTTGCTTGCATGGCTATCTGGCTTCTGAATGATGTTAGCTCATGTAGCTCCAACTCAGAGCACAGTTTGCTCATGTAGATATGTCCTAACTAAACAGAAGTAGTGGTCAGAGGAGAAATGCATTGTCTCCCCAGATAGTCAAATTAGATTTCCAAATTCTAACAGGCCAGGAGTAGAAAAACAAATAGAGTCAGAATAGGAACAAGGTGGAAATCACAGTTCACTCAAGAAAACTGTGTATGATTGAAAGCTTGCTAAATAAATTACAAATTTTAGAAGAAGCAAGGAAAATAGGTCAGAATAGGGAAAGCCATAGATAGAGTGATAACCATAAGCTAAATATGCAGAAAAGATTCCCAATGTTCTTTTTTATGGCTGAGAACAGATAGGCTTCCACAAATACTTTTTGAGGAGTCTTGAATAGTCTTTTGCCGGACATGGGCTATTATGCAACTTCCACACAACAAATGAGACCAACATACCATTCTGCGCACCGGTACAAAAGCTGTGATGATAGTTCCTCCTCCAGAAGCTTTGGGAGGATAGAAATGATAGGATGAAGTGCCCCGGTACAGTAGAGATTGCCACACATGCAGCAATAGAGCTTTTAGTGAGGAGGAAGAGTGAAGCAAATCAGAACTGCTCTCCACTAAGAACCGTTGTTTTTGTATGTGTAAAATATTTGTATCTGTAACCACTGGGCTAACTTTTCTGCCTAATGAAATTAAAAGGGAATCAAAAATCTCCTAAGTCTATGAAAGACTTGCAACAAAAATCCCTCAGCTTTTCTGTACAGAAAAATAGGGAATGAATAATGCAGCTGGGTGCTAGGGTAGGACATAGCTCCATTTTTCATTTGAGGATGTACAGTCATTCAATGACAGTCATGATACCTAATGTGGGATCAAGTAACCCAGTGCCTGGTGCTCTGGGAAGGGGAGGCAGAGCCCTCCAGGACATCCTCAGCCATATATATGCTGCTAATGCATCTCTTTTCCTTTCAGCTTCAGGAGGCGATAAAGCATCATCCCTGGACTATCCATAGTAGGCCATCAGCATAAGATAGTATTGCTTTACTTTGTGGTGCCTTTATAAAAGATTTTGGAACGGCATGTGTTGTCTGCCTTTGTTAGATTTTCACAAGTACTTCTGAGAGAGGAAAGATAAAAATACAAATGTTCACAGAAAAAGGGGATAAAAGAATATTGAAACAAAAATTCAGGTTTCTCAGGATGAATATTAACACTTTTGTTAAACTTTCTCCATGACTTTGAAAAATGTTATTCTCATAAATCATTCTATAATACCTGTCTATATACAGCATATGTATATGTATATGTATA
>JAUBNY010000280.1:636133-659482 GCA_032275445.1 Crypturellus soui
ATCTGTAAGGATTTTAACAGATCTTTACAAGAAACATAGATTGAAATTTTCTATAATGGCCTATACAGATTATCTACCACAGTTCTGTCCCATTTGCTAAACATTACAACAATAGTGCATGAAAGAATTGTGCTTCTGGTTATTCACAGTCCTTTATCAAATTGTAATTTTTATAGCATAGCTTTGGATTCACAACAGAAATTCTGAATAAAACATCTTAGCAGGAGGGCTTGACTCACTAATTCAATTCAAAGACATTAACCTACTGATATTGCCTCTGCTAGTCTGGAGGTGGAAACCTATCAAACAGAAAATACTAGCTTCAAACACATTTCTCAAATCATAGAGACTTCAGAGTAGATGACAGATTGAAACTGAAAGGAGAACTTTACTCAAAACCTCAAGAAATGAATCAGCTGAGTGTCTTGATGCTACCCTTTCCATATCTTAATGAATGAATCTAATCTGCCTCAAGATGTCAACAATTCAGCTCTCCATTGTCTTCAGTTCTGTGAATCCTCTATAACTCGGCAAAGTGAACAGGACACTTAAATTTCATTTACGTTGTTCTCAGCACTGGAAATATCACAACACAGAGTCAACTATTTTCATGAGGATTACTCCCATTTCAGTACGTTTTAAACATGCTGATGTTCCTCAACATGTGCATTTGAAGCATTTCAATTTTTCCTCTGTAGTGTATTTACTTCCATGAATCCTTGAATTTTATGAGGTTGCCCTCATAGTACGAAGGAGGTCTGAGACATGCAGTCTATTACATTGTTTTGGCTTTGGCTCAGTTTCCTTTTCTCAACTACACAGGTAAAAGAATCAGAGAGTAAGAGACTCTAAAACATTATAGAGTTTACCTGCTTGACAAAGCACCTGTTTCAAGGGGTACACATAGCTAACATAAAAACTACCAATATATGATATTATACCAGGGTTTGTTACAGATCATAATTTGTTAACCTTAAGGATCCTGCAACATTACTGCAAAGGGTATGTGAAATCACTTTGAATTTGCCTGTAATTAGCTAAAGGGCACAGATGAGTACACAGAAGAATAACTACTTGTTCCGTTTTTAAACATCTGGTAATTAAGTGGAGAAAAGCAGTGGTTTCTGTGTGAAAATAATTTACTCATTAATCCTAACCACCATAACCTGGTCAGCATTTGGATCAAATTGCTGAAAAGATAAAAAGCCCTGGCATCATTTTATTTCACATACTGATATCCAATCTGCATCTTTTTTTTTTCTGCATAATGTTCTTTATATCCTCAAGAAGGTTTTCCTACAGGGAGAGAATAGGGTTACAAAGACTTAATGCATTGCAGGGACATACAGTAAATGCACACTCACTTAGGACTGAGCCTGGAAGAGAGGAAAAATGAACCAGAGCTCACAATCTTATCAGAATCCACATGTGAAATGCTGCTCTTCTGATGATTTTTCCAAGGTGATACTAAACCATTTGCATCAGTCATACCCAGCTTTTAATTTAGAAATCAAATTCTTAGCTTTATGAAACTCTCATATGCTTTTATTTCTCAAGGGAATAATTTCTTCATTGAAAAGATGAATGCTAGGGCAATAAATGCACTATATATTTGGACAGACTGGAAACTGTCACTATAACAGGCAATTGTGTGACAACTGACCGAAATTAGAAGAGTTGCGTCAGCATGAAATTGATATAATGTACAGGGAATCAGCCGCATTCTGGATTCATATTAATATACAATATGAAAAAGAGATACTAGAATAAAGACATGTTTATGGCTTGCTGATTTAACCGGCACCTCCCACAGCATATAACTTCATTTTAGCAAATGCAAATGACTTATTCAGATACTGTACCTACACCTTACTAGTAAATTCTTTTACAGTAATTCCATTTGAATGCAGACATCTGCTGAGAAACCAAAAAGTATCAATTAAGCTTTCTCTATGTGTCATTTAACTGGAGTGTTTTCATCATGGACATGACCATTCAGGATCAATTTGTATGCAAATCAAACCAATTTTTAAGTATTTGGAATCAATCACTAGAATACTGAAAACTCCCCATGCTTGAAATATTTAAGTTATCCATTCAGTGAGCTCCATTTATGATGCCATTGAATAAGGCAGGAGTTTTGTGAAAAAAAAAGCTATATGATTATGTAACGTAATTAATCCCAAGGAACACTGATACTAAGTTCATCCTAGATTCTAGAACTAATTGGAAACTCTACTTCTTTTACATTGTCTCTCCTCAGAAAATTTCCACTTTCTCATTGGATTCCCAAATGGATGTTGTTTTTTTCCAACAAAAGAAGAAATTTTATGTCACCCTTTAAATTTGTCAGGATGAAATGCTCACATTTTTCACTTGCGCTAATGGACTTGCAAATCACCCCTTGTTTGTACCTTCATATAGAAGAGATGTAATTCAGTGCTCTGAGAAACCACCCAGTGCTCACTGGGCACTCGCTCACACTGGCATTTTATCTAGAAAAGTAAAATAAACACTTATACTCGCAGTCCTTGCACATCCGTTTGATCCATCCCAGAAGCCATGTAAGGCAAGCAAAGTGTCAGCCCACAGGTAGTATATATCCTGTAGCTTTGTAGCATCGATATTAAATCTGGCTTTGCACAAAACAACTGATGATATACTGCTGTCTGAGCTTATTTGTACATGGCTCCTATACTTCATTATATACTATGCTAATTACACCTTGCTAATTCACTTCACAGCTTTTGCAATAGTAGAAGAAAACACCTCAAAGAATTCAGTGTCTTGTTTAGAAAAACACATCCAAGAATTCAGTCTCCTGTTCAGAAAAACAAAAATGCTGTAGTATGTAATTATAAATTCCTTTATCGTCCTTCACAGCTGTTTAATTTGTTCTCCTTTTCCCTGAGCACCAGAGACTTCTTAGGTCCTCCTCCTGTTCCTGCGTATCCCTAGCTCTCACCTTCATGGAGATGATGTAGTCCCTCTTCTGTCAACCCTTTTACCCTCCTTCTCTTTTTCCTCCTAATGAACATATGATTATCAGAAGCTCTAGTTTTGATATTTTTGGACAAATTTTCACAAGAATTTCTCCTCTTATCTCCACACCATATACCTTCAGGCAGAAACTACTGAGAAGGTGCTATCTGCCGAAGCTAAATATCTACAGCTATGTTGCTACAGCTGTGCTTTATCATCCTGTCCTTACAACCTCCCTTTCATTCACATGTCCAAGTAATAGTCTGTGTTTTCAGTGGAACTGGCATGATTTCTGCATGAAAGTGAAAAGAGAAAGATCATCCATAATTCTGGTATATTGATGATGCTGGAGAGATCCCGAACTCTTGCTTATTAATTTAGGGTTTTTTTTTTTTTGGTAGCGTTTTTGCTTTTTCCATTCCCCTGTGCAGTATGAGATAGCAAGGAGCTGAAGGAGAACCCTGCAAAATAAAAAGGATTATACTCAGGGAAAAATCCTCATGGTGAATCTGGCTGCTAATCTTCTTTTCTTGTGAGTAGCTAAGGAATATCTAATCTTTATTCTGACCACAGTTAAGTGGAGGAAGAAGCAGCCGTGAGTAATCTTCATACCAGATACCCAAAGTATCAGAGTGCATGCTTAAAATAGAACAGTTTCTTAGCAAAATGTCTGATGATTCTCCTATCAGTAGGCAGCTGCTTAAGTTCTATGAAACTTAAGCTTCTGCTTAGCTGGAAAGATGGGTATTTTACAGAAACAGCATTTGAACCAGAATGATTTTCTGGGTAATTTAGTATAACATTCCACATTTAGAAACAGATTAATATTCTACCAAATGTCTGTTAGCAGGATTTGTGCAGCTCGGCTGTGAGTGCTTTCTGTCAGGCTGCCACACAGATAAAGGCTGGACTTTCTCCCATTGAGAACTATTTTTCTGAAACATGTCTTTCGGATGAAAAACAAACATTTTTCTATTACTCAGATAGTTTTGAACTTTCATCAAAATAAAACTAAACATAACCCAGTGATTTGGAGTATTTCCCACCTAATATCTATATTCTTACTGGATCAAACTGTAGATTCATGGTCTGATGCCATGGTAATCACATTCAGGGACAAAGCGGAGCTCTGTCTTTCTTTGCTTTTCCAGGCAAGCTGCTTGTTGGGATTACACATGAGAATGGAGCTGGTACTCCATCCTCAGCAAGGAGCTGCAGTGAGTTGGAGATCCACTTGCTAGTTGCTCCCAGTCTCAAACTGCTGCAGTTTAATGGTGGGGAGGATTGCAAATTTGGTAAGGGATGAATCCCCTTGCATTCCAGTCGATCATCAAAGGTGTAAAGGGACTGGGGGTGGCTAGACTCATCTCTTAATAGGGATAGCAAATATTATGTTAGCTATCCCCCCACTCTGGCAATATCAGATTCACCAACAGCCTGCTGACAGTCGATCCGATCACCTTTCTAGGAGCAAATCAACTTCCCAAATAGTGTGATCCACTATAAGCTCTGGCAGTATTGGATTCACCAACAGTCTGTCAACTATAGGTCTGATCACCTTCAAAACAAGTGGTTGGGTTCACGAATAGCATGATTTATTTTCAAATGCAACATTTAGAAAAGAGGTTTCAGATGTCTATAGGAAATTCTCTACTACAGTGTGGGGTTCTTAGCTAGTGCCTACTGTACAAACACACAGTCATCGCTCATCCAGAAGATGGAATAGGGCTCTCAGTCTTAAGGAGTCTCCTCAGGCAGTGTCGTGACACAAGGGGAGAAAAGGGATTCAGCCTGTTGGCTGATCGAGAAGTTATGCTAGAATCTTCCCTCTCTCCTCTTCCTTCTTCCTTAGTTTCTCTTTCTCCATTCTTACTGTCCCATTTTTCCATCCTAGTTCTTACTCCATTCTTCCTTCCTACCATATCCCTCCTTAGTTCGCCTTTTATATATTTTCTTTAACATTTAGGTGGATTTTGAGTGACTCTAGTCATATTTACTTTTGTTATTCATTGATTTTAAAAAGTCTCCCAAGTTAATTGAAAATCTAGAGAGCATGCTCAGTGAGGAGGGGTGGTTCCTTGGAAGTGGTAACTTCTGGGATGGGGTTGTGTATTGGTATTATAATGAGACTAGAAGGAGGAGAAGTTTGAGCAAAGTCCATTGGAAGGAACTGATCTGGCACCATCGTTGGCCCAGCACCAGGCATCACACTATGTGGCTTATCAGTTGTGTGTGGTATGACCAAGTTGCCACCACTGCAGGGAGTACAACAGAGTTTGGTCGTGGTTTCTTCACTCTGCTCCAAACTCTACCCACTCATCCTCTGCACTGCACCATCAGATTATCCCCTCCGCAGGGAAGTCAACAAAGTTTGGCCATGGTTTCTCCGTTCTGTTTCACTCTTTATATACTCTTATTAGTATGTACTAGGAGGGCAGATTGTGTTGCCAAGGGAATCGTGGAGAAGTAGATTCCACGCATACCAGCCATCCTGGAAGTGGTAGCTGTCTCAAGCCTCAAGCAAGCCTCTGTAATGCCACAACTTTCTGTTAGGCTCTATTTTTCTCTAAGTTCCCCTTTCTCAAGCAATTCTCTCACAGAAACGTTGGGAGAGGGTGCCCAAGGGAATTGTCCCTGTATTTCTGAAGCAGGCCAGCAGTACACTGAGCTTAAATCCTAAGCAGTGTCAAAGTCAGTATCCTCTTCCGCATCAAAAGATTATAAGCTCTTCTTTAATGGATCATTTCATTCAGAAAACATATAAGAAAGATGCTTCTTTCTCATTTTCTTCTGTAAAGTAAGAGTAGTTTCTGGTTATAAAGGTTGTAAAACATGTAAAATTGATGAACAAGCTTTTTTATTATTATTATTCTTTTTCTAGAGTAAGTACATCTATTTTTAAACAAATTGTGCATCTGCTTTTCCTAAGAGAGTGAGTCTGAAGCTCTACTAGTCTACTGTTTTATCTTCTAAAATAATTACGTTAGGCAAAAGACCAGAAATTTATAATCCTTGCTCTGGGGATGTAAGTGCTGAGAAAGTGCACTAAGCAAAAAACTTCCCAACAATAAAATTTTACTAATAATTAGAGATGATTATTGTCTCTCAAACCTCTTTGAAGAAAGTCAGTTTCAGCCCCCTTAAGATAAATTGTTCTTGATTTATCAATTGACTGTTCTGAATAAAAATCTTAAAAACCCACCTCCCCATCATCTCCTGCCTCCAGCCTTAATTAAGTTTTTACAATTTAATTGTTTTAAAATTAAAAATTAACTTAAAAAGTAAAAGTTTTAGCTCAGGTTGAAATTCTCCACAAATAAATTATATTTTTTTTGCCAAATCAGCTCTTTAATGTTTACCACGCAGGAGCCTCAGATAAAAGATGCACAGCATTCAAAAGATGCACAGACTGAAAATTCATGGAGAGTCAGTTTCCTTCTTAGGGCATTAGAATAACTTTTAATTGTCATGCTTACTTTTGAGTACAGTTTACTGTACTTTATTCTAGGAAACTGAGGAATCCGACCACAGCAGCATGGTTAAGTGTATTCAGTAGATGTTCTCCTAAAGTATACTTCATGTCAGTTCTTTGAATAAAAAGCAATAATTAACAATATAAGTACAGTCAACAAAACTGCTATTGAGTTGAATGGGCAGTAAAAGCCACAAAGTATTTTATTTTCTGTATTTATCTTTTCTTCTTTGATCCTTAATATGCTTATGCTAATCAGGTGGAGGAATTCTCTAAAAAAACCCTCTTTAACCGTATTAAATGCATTTTATCTTACATGACTGGTGGCTTGGAAGATCCAAAGGGGCTGTGTCCTAATGGTGGAAAGCATATATGCACACGAATTCAGAGGACGCTCCAAAGTTTCATTTCTGCAGCAAAAAGCATTCTGAAGCTCCAAATCTCTTCCCATCTATGGCAGACTACTGCCAGCCACTAAACTCACCACGCACAGTCTCCTATATCTGTGGTCAGTGAATGCAGACAGACAAAAGTTGGTCTCAGAAGAGGATTGAATCTGAATTGGCAAGAAGTGCATGCTCATATCTTCATTCTCATCCAGATGAGAATGCTTTCTCTATAGGACATTTATGGAGAGCAAGGGAGAGAGAGAAACTCTGGAAGCACTTGATTTCAAGCATCTAAGTTAGGTTCTAGGTGTAAATCATTGATTATACAGAAGGTATAGCAATATTATCTTCCAAACTTGGCCACAAAAGAGGGAAAAGTTGATTTCCAAGAGAAATTTAAGAACTGAAACTTAGATTTGAGTGTTGTAGCCATGGTTTCACTTGCATGTAGCTTAAATCTGAGATAATACTTTTGAAGCTGATGGAACTGAACGTAAGTGTAAATAAAGGAGAGACCTAGATACCTACGCTGAAAGCAATTGATAAAAGTCAATTTTTTTTTCCCTATAGCTATGCAAATCTATGTGAATCTATGAAAACTCCCCTACCTCCCCCACTAAAAAAGTAGAAGATATTTTAGTTTAAAGGAACTGAGAGTGGAACACACTTTCTTTATTGTCTACATTCATTTTGTATGTCTGAAGAGTGCTTCATAATTATACTGTAAGGTCTATGACATACTTCTTATTGTCACCCTCATGCAGCCTGTAGTAGTATTCTCCGTGCTTTATTATCCCTTGCAGAATACCTCAGTCACTGATATTGACAATCTCTCACTTTGTATTTAATTTAATGGCAGAACAACAAATTGATTTTTTTCCGTTGATGATGCAACTCCACATTCAGAAACATTTTTCTCCCCTCTCTTACTCTCTTCTGAAAATAGATGTACATATGACTGTAAATTGCTAAATAGCTGTGGGAGTTTCTTATGCACATGAACATTAGAGCAGCACAGAGGCTCCTGGGATGTGCATTAATGTGAATAGCATACTGAGTGGCTCATGTAAAAGCTTAAGCAAAACTCTAGCGTCATGAGGGTCAAGATTCCCTTACGTAAGTGGTTGCCTCTTGTGGTTTATCTATCTGTAGGCATTGCAATCACCCGAAGCTCCTTAGAAGCGAGGAGCAGCATCATTTCCATCAGCAGCATAACATCCTGCAGCTTCTGTGGAAGTTCATCCTGATAACACATAATCAATACCAGCATTACCTAGAGGTGAAAAGGGAAGTTGTAACATGAAGCAAGAGATGCTTCATGAAGGTGTTTTTAAATGATCAGCAAAGACTAACAGAAAAAGGGCTTTCTCTCCTCCTGGATATTTGCAAATGGAGCTCCCCTCTCCCCAGCCGGTGAACAGTCAACAGCTCACTGCAAGACAAATAATTTACAATTATCCCTCTCCAAGCCATGGAAAGAAAAGAAGCAAGTTTGGAGAAATTCAGGCCACTACAACTTTATCCTAATTTTCTGCAGGGCTTAACCCTTTATTGCCTAAATAAGGGCACAATGCAACTACAGGTGAACTTTGGTACTTCTGTTGGATGCGACATAGGGAAGCTCTTCAATTTGCATATTCACAGTCAAAATAAAGGTCACAAATTTAGGTTCCAATTTCACCTTTAACTTCAAGACGTTCCTTGTTAATCACCTTCAGCTCCATTGTATTGGTCAGTAGCTGAAGTTCCTCTGATTGTCAGAGGATGTGTTCTGCACCTTGCAGAGCTGGATCTGGCATTTCAGTAAAGAGATGTTCTATGAAAACACCTTTTTTTTTTTCTCTCTCTCTTGTTTCTCTTTTCTGCTTTGTAAAATATTCTCCAGCAGCCATCCCGTGCTATGGCAAAATAAAATAGCCTATTTCAGAAGTTTCCTTGTCACAGTTGACATGGCAATACTTTTTCATAAAGAGTTAATAGTTTACAAACCATTTTAACTTTTTTTTTTTTAACAATGGAATAAAAGGCAGGCTGATTCAGTAGAATATATGATACTGAACAGTGGCATTTTTCACTCTTAAATCATCCTTTAACACAGTAATTTGCTTGCCTTGACTCATATTTAAAATCAATAAAAATGCAAATGATGAGTCTTTTCTCAGATATTTGATACTGAGATTATTTGCAGCAATAAGCTTACAATTTAAAAGTAGGCAGGTTGGGGAAGAAGGGAAAAAGGAGCAGTCTCCTGTTAGCAGTTATTTTGATGCCTTCTTTGCGTGCATACACGGATATTTAATCAGAATCCCCAACATTTTTTTCAGTCTGTCATGTTCTATTTTCCATTATACAATCAGATCTTCCAACCCTAACTAGACAAACATTTTGACATTCCTAGGAATATCATTACTTATGCCTTGGTAGGACTCCTGAAATGGGTCCGTAGTCTGTATATGCAAAATAAGTAGATGGCATAAAATATGGCATATTTTAAGCAGGCTTAGCTTCTTCCAGTTTCCTTGATCATTCACCTATCCTGCTGAGCTCTGTTTGTTTGGCAGTATTGGACCTCTTTGATACTGCAGATGCAAATGACTAAGACTGAACTTTTCTGTATCATTTTCTCATGCCAAATCTCCTCCCTAGTTCTTGAAACTCTGAGGAAAGCAAAATTTCCTCCTTGCATTTTTGGAAGCGTTTTTCTGTCCATAGTTCACACAACACAGAACACACAGCACAGAACACTTTTTGGAAATTAGTTTATAGATAAAAAAACTGCATAGTTTCTTGCAAAATATGGAAATACTACAGCTTGTTTATCCTCCAGATACATTTAGGCCCCTCCTGTGAAACCCAGAATATTCTAGAAAATCATGCGGTTCAGTCCAGCAAGACTGAATTTTGCCTTGATTTCCATGGTGGGAAGATCATCCCTACTATGAGAACTGATTCTGTGCCTGTGCCCTGTGTAGTAATCAAACTACCATTTTCTAAATCTTGGGATTGATCACCACCATTGAATAATTTAGTAACATCAAAAAAATCAGACATTGGAGGTGGACTCTGAAAAGGCCGAAGGATAAAACCTGCTCTTATACAACAATACAGCTCAGGGCTACCAGTGATACTATTGAACAGATGCAAGCAAATTGCTACCTTCTTGCACTAAGGCCTCTTTCTTCTAGTTATTTTCATACCCATTCAATGTAATTGTATTGTTAATTATCAATATAATTATTGTTAATCATACAATAATGCCAGGACTTGCACATTTCTTCTTGCCATCTGATCTTAAAATCCTTTCCAGTGGAAATCAGTGCCACAATTTATAAAAGGGGAAAAATAAAAGGTGAAGGTATGAAGCAAGGGGGAAGGGATCTAGTTCCCACCTATTTCTTCTCAAGTGAAGTTTAGGATGACCCTTCTATACAACAGTTCTCTAGCAAAAAGCAGAACAGAACATGAATTTTAGCATTCAAGAGCAATACTCCTACCATTAAACAACTTGTTTCCTTTTTTTTAAAGGAACTAGACTTCTGAACAGATAATACTACAAGCATGTTGGCATTGCCATATCTACATATAGTCAGAAGGAGATGAGCTTTAAAAAAGAGACGGTGAGGAAAGGTATTTTATATTTTATTTAAAATATTTATTTATATTCAAGCAAAAGTGTCTTTCTGTATGGAAATATCAATAGCTATGTGACAGCATACATTTGTTAGCAGTGTCTTAACAGTTTTCAAGCAAGGATGCAATCTTTTACCTCGCTGAACTTTTCAATGCCAGTGATAGCTTTTTTAATAAAATATTTTTGCAATGCCAATAATGACACACATAGTAGGCATTGTTAAAATTATGAAACAATATGTACTCAAGGGTCATACCCCAGGGTTGTTTTTCATGTGGTCTATGAATAGTAAGTTATAGAACACTTAAAGTGTTTTATACTTTATTAAAGTATTTATTAAAGTTAATAGGAGTTAATCCTCAAATCCTCAAATATCGCACTAAAAATTTACTCCCTGCTGTCAAAAATGTAAACAAAATACTCATAGAAAGACATTTCTGCATAGATTTTATGGAAAAGTGTATGATTTTGAGCATTTATTTTAATATTTTGTGAGGAGGAAAACATTTGAGAGCACAAAGAAAATTGTGCTTTCATTATTTACAATTTTAAAGAGGTTCAGTGTCACAAAAGAAATGAAACACAGTGGGACAGATGAGATCACAATAACAAAAGTTAAAAATACCACGATTAAAAGTATTTCAGCAGTGGCATAATACCTTCAAGGATTTCTTCGCAGGCAGTGGAGGCAGGCACCCTGCTCTACTTCTTTGTTGTGTACAGTTTACCATTCTCCCACACTGTAGATGCCAGGCAGCAGCCCTCAGATTTTGCCCTGGTGTGCAGACACTGCTTTTATTCACCACAATGTTTAAATTCTGGCTTAAGTTTAATCAGCTACATATTCTTTAAGCACACTTATGTGCATTTAACTGTCTTGCTCCATTAAAGGCAAAAGGATATAGTGTGACCTTTTGTTCTCAACATATAATGGATATGCCCAATCATTTGTTGTTAGGGTTACAAGGAAAACGCTGCATGCCTTCATCCCAAAGAACACCTCTGTTGAGAATAGGAAGTGTTAGTGATAATATTTACCTTAAAATGGGAACACATGCAGCACATATATACTGACTGCCAGAGCATTTAGGAATGAGGACACATTTTAGAACATTAAATATTAAAAATAGTTTATATTTTTTATGACCATTTCAGTCTCTTTGGAGGCTGCCTTCTGGAACAGGTATTATCACTTTTGAGATTTTATAGGTGGGAAATCCAGACATGCAGGTCAAATAAGGTTTGCCCAAGTACATACTTAAAAAAGAGTCTTGAAAAGCCAACTGGATCTCTGGTTTTAGGAAGAGCAAGAGATATTTCAGTAGTTGCAGTATCTACTAGATGATCTATAAAGAAGGGATGTCTTGACAGTTTATAAGAAGGGATGTCTTGACAGTTTATAAGATGGTATCTTGCACAGCTTTTTACCACTGAATATGTCTATGAAGATCTTATTTATATTAAAAAAGGGAAACTTGATTGCACTATATTAAATATTTTCACAAGAGATAATGGATTCTCAATTACAAATTCATAAGAAAACAATCTAGCTTTTTGAATTATGGACACTTAGAGGAAATGTGAAAAGGCATTTCCCTTCTCTCTCTCCTCCCACAGTACTATTTTATTAATTAGGAAAGGCATCAGTGCTGATTTCTTATACAGTGTAGTTCACAAATTACCATTAGATGGGACATAACAAGGATTTAACTAATTGACATTAGATTTCACTAGTTTCTAAAGTCTCAAATAAGGTAATATGAAAGTGAAATAAATTTAGAATAATGAATAATGTAATATCCAATTAGGATACAATCCAGGGTAGATATTTCAGTATTTGAATATTCTTTCCTTCATCGATCCTTCTTTATGATATCTCTCTTTCATTTCTCTGCAGTACATTAGGAAGGCATTCTTCTTTCACAGGAAGATCAGGAAAATTTCACAAGGCAGAATGAGGTGCCATGTTTATTTAATCAGACCAGAAGTATGATCAACAGCCCCATGAGATATGTTTCATTTATTTAACATGAGTTGTCGTTATTTTTGCATAGCTCAGATGCTAACTTCCTTTTTTTTATCCTTAAACTTCATTAGTGTTCTTCCATCAGTGGAGTTACTGATGTTACTTTAGTCAGTAAGGACTTACTAGTAACCTTCAACTAGTAACCAGTGGAGTTACTCCAGTTCCACAGCAGGAACAGTATGAACAGAATTCAACTAATTTATTAGTATCACAATAAATACAGCTTAAGCATGCTAAGTTTCTTATTTCTATCAAATAAACTGTTTTTAAAGTTGAAGATTCTTTCCCTTAATTCTTCCTCTGTTTACAGTTCTACAAAACAGAAGATACAAATAAAATCCAGATCTGTTGACCTGGCTCTGTGCATTTATTGAAATATCCAAGATCTCATGCAACATTCAGAGTTATAAAAGCCACCCTCAGGAATTTATTTTGCTTTACTGTCAAATAAGTTATTTATGCAGATATTAATGAATATCTTTTTATTTTTTCAAATTAAAGCCTGTTTGAAACTGTAGTACAGAAAGAGCTAGTGGTCCTACATTTCAAAGCCACTGGAAAGATTAGTAATGGAGACCACACCTGAACTTTGGCATTACACAGTCCATTGACTCAGAAGCTATCTCCCTTCTGAAAGGTCAAAATGCAGAATACTAAATTCAAGTGCAATAGGGACTCGAATTTTGTGTGTATAATATAAAAAGTAGACAGAGAAAATGCTTTTAGAAAAAGTGTAGGCAAAACTGTCCCTGTGCACAAGCAGGAGCAATCATATTTCTTTCCATGCTATATATTATTATTTTTCCAAGGTTAAATCTTACCCATGAACTTAAGTGAGGAACTAAGCAGTTTCCTCCTTGAAATGAGAAAAAAAGAAAGTAGCACATCATATATATATGTATAATAAAGACAGTAGTACTTGCTGTCATTAATTATTTTTGCAGATTGACTTTTTCAACTAGGTTACACCGTGACATTTTAGAAAAACATAAAATAACTGAATTGGTCTTAATTCAAATGTCAGTGGATATATTGCTCATGTAGTCTAATATTTTAGCATTATGCTATTTCTATCACACAATCGTTTATCTCTTCTAATTCTTCTTTCTTGCTATTTTTAATCTCTGGTTACCTTTCTTTTGCATAGTTTCCCATGCTTTTTCACAACATGCTCCACTTTTTTTTCACACAGTTCTCAACTGTTTTGTTTGCTTGTTTTCTGCATGTGATGTTTGTTTTTCTTCTCTTAATCTGTTAAGGCTTTTTATTACATTTAGGTGTAAGAAAGGCAATGCAAACTCACTTAAGCCCCTGGAACAGGAGATATGGGCTGGGGAGTTGTTTCACTTTAGACTGTTATGTTCAGCTTGATAGAGTTGACAATCACAAGCATAGTCTTGCCCAATAACTCTAGTCAAGAAATAGAAGAGATTTTTTTTTTCTGAGACTTCCAGTATTTACTAATTAAATAAATTACAGTTATTTTTTTAATTGTACTGTAATTGTACTATTATTAGATACTAGTATTTTGTTATTTTGTACTAGTATTAGATTTCAGCACTAGTGAGTAAATTATACTTAAAGATACAGATAAATGAATTAATAAAACACTATTTACACTGTAATATCATAACACTGGTAACTTTTACTAGTTTAATTCACATATTGTGAAAAGAATCTTAATAGCTAAAGAACAGCATTTTATTCATTAAATGTTTCTCCTTTTTTTTTCCAAAATGATTAAATTTATATTTTCCTAAAATGGAATCTGATTACATTACATTAAAACTTTATTGGTGATGTTCAGAGTTCTTTCAGATTCAGAATTATTATTATTTATTCTGTCTTTGGAGTAAATCCTATAGATTTTATCTATGAAAGATAAATTCTATATGGAGAATATCTAAATTAGACAATAACATTTTATAGATGGGATATTCTCAGTGACTTTCTGAGCTTTTCTAGAGCAATTCCTATAAATTCTAGAACAATTCCTATAAAATCATATTGGTAGAAGACCTTTCTCAGCTTTATTGGATGCTCTAATAAATAGCCTGGCCTTGCTTTTAAGATCCTATTAATTAAATCCTCGTTACATGGCATAGGTCTTTGTCAGAAAGGTGTTTCTATTGAGCTACATTCCCAAGGGAAATGTAGGCTCAGATTCACAGTGCCTTGCTTCGCTATAGGATTCATGCCCTCAAGTAAAGTACCTATGATCTGCATGTACTGCCTGGTGATATTTTGATGTTTTATCATAGGATTTACTTACTAGAGCTGCATTGCTGAGACTGGAGACACCAGGTAAGCAACTAGAAAATGCTGAGAAGATTCTTATACTCTTCCCTTCAGTTGTGCTTCAATCCAAACAAAAAGATGGTATATCCCACCACAATCTGAGAATTACATGCACTTTTCATTAGCATATAATTGCCATCAGGTCAATTTATAACCATTAGAAATTGGTTGAACCATTAGGTCTCAACTTCACTCAATTCCATTCACATGTCCTAGGCACACCTGAAGGAGTCACGTGTATGGACACTTGTCTCCATGTGTTCTCGTGCTCATGGCTTTCTGCTTTTGAAGGTTGTGATCCATTTCTGGAATTCTCCCATTTTGTTCAAAAGTCATCAGTACACATGGTGATTTGCCTAACTTTCATCCCAAGTCATCTACATAAAAAATCTCCTAAAAATAGAGTATCTGGTACCTCCAACATATCTTGTTAAACCTGTTTCGGTTTCCAGTGTGACTGGCTACTAATGTAGAAAAGAAGGCAGGTACTCTAATATAAAACCTTAGCGAATATGGCAATCCGAAAAGTAGATGAAGTAGGCAAGTAGTAGCACAGTAAAATAGCATTTTGCTATTACTTCCTAAAGACCATACATTTTGTGTTCATCTGACAGTGCAGGGTCTTTGGACTTGTCTGATCTTCTCTTGGGCCGAGTGGATTTTAACTGGTTTAGATGTGATAGCAATTTATCTAGCAATCAAATTAATATCGTCCAAACATGTTGTAGTTTAGCTTTTACTTATAGCAATAAAAAGAAGTTACTATATGTACAGAATGACTCTATAATAAAATGTGTGGAAAAATGCAAATACATGGTACTAAAATCCTGTACCACAAACACAAATCCTAATGGCCATTCAGAGGTCACTACAGCAGCACACCCTTGCATTATTTAGTGAAACCATATTTTAAGAGCTAAAAAGAGAAGGGAAAAACTGAATAACCAAGAACCAGTGAAGAGAAGTATCATGAAGGCAGATTATGTTATGTTTATAAAAAAAAAAAACAAGCAGACTCAAGCTTCCTGAGAAGGAAGAAGCAATCTACATCAGTGTAAACATTGCCCCTCCTGCCAAAGAGGAGAAAGAAACTCCATTGCTAATATCACAGTCCTTCCAGTGCAGACCTCAGCTCTTCCTAAACTTTGCCAATTCTGCTTGAAGCGGTCAATCTCTGGATGCAGAGAAGCTCTGGAAGAGTGAATTTAACCCCAGAGAAAAACGGATAGATCTAGAAAGACTTTTTGCTTAAAATTTTTAACTGTAGCATTGAAGCTTTTCTGTATTTGTTGGAAGAGGAGTGTATATTTTTGTACCTCGAGTAATAATCTGCAATATTAGATGGTCTGGTTGCTGAAGGACGGATGTTCCAGGGGCCCTTTAGGACTTTTTGAAATGCCTCGTATTGTTGCTGCTTCACTATAGGTAAGAATTTCTGGGTTTCACATCGTCCACAGCTCCCGATCGCACTGTGACAACAGGGAAATCCATCAGGATGACACTTATCCCCTTTCTATCTGCTGCTACTGCTGATGACCAGAGACATTCAAATCTACTTAAATGGTCTAAGGGGTGACAAGCATGCACAATATGAATGAAACTCCAAGGGCTCTGTTGTATTGCTTTGTTCTGGTAGATATTGAGAAAATGGCTTAAAATGTAAGCTGAAGATATCTGACAGATGGATAAAGAAACTATGCAGCTCATAAGCTGAGACTCTTCATTAGTATGCTTACAGCACACGGTGCATCACAATAAGAAATATATTGATTTAAAACTTTACTGTCAAAAGGAGGTAGCAATTTAAGAATACTAATACATAGCTAAATCTTGTATTAGAGGGTTGTCACAGTCATAATACTCACAGTTGCAGGATCTACTGAAAGATGAGGTTGTAGTGAGGTGTGACTTGGTCTCTTCTCCAGAATAAATAAGGATAGGACAAGAGGAAATGGCCCCAGGTTGCACCAGGGAAGGTTCAGTTTAGACATTAAGAATAATTTCCGTATGGAAAGAGTAGTCAAGCATTGGAACGGGCTGCCCAAGTGATGGAGTTACCATCCCTGGCAGTGTTCAAGAAACATGTAGATGGGACAGTTAGGGACATGGTTTAGCAGGTATGCTGTTGAAAGGTTTATGGTTGGACTTGATGATTTAAAAAGGTCTTTTCCAATCATAATGATTCCATGATTATAGTTTTTGACAACCTTACACTCCCTCTGCTTCTGATGCATAACTAAAATCAAGAAAAGGAGCAAATAGTCACTATAAACCACTATAAATCACTATAGTGATTATGCATTTGCATCAGAAAATTCTGGCAAGCATGGAAAGGTAGGTGCAACAATATACAGGACGTGTTGTATGGACATGGCACTGTGCACCATCAATGCTTTATGTGCATGAAATAGTATGTCTTGTGTGGGCAGAAAACCCTTTTGCTACCTGTTCCCTGGTTGGACCATGGCCATCTAGAGTTTAGATGAGGCCAAAGAGTCTAAAGGAGTGCTGTAAGGAGTGATTAGATTTTACTGAATATAGTATGTGCAAAGTCTGGAAAAGCCTTCTGGAGATTAGTGTCAATGCAGAGTTCTCTTTTAAAATTACACTTTATACTCCTCTGGAGTTAAAATATTTACAAGAAGAATCACTGAAATAAAGTTTATTTTTATAAAGACTCTCTAGATTTAATACTGCTTAGTCTTCATTTCTAGATAAAATATAGGGACAAATATAGAAAGATGGTCTGTTGCCTTGGTAAGAAGACAGGCATCCACGGACATTTGCAAAGTTCTGTATCATGTGGTCTTTTCATAAACACCACAGGATGCCTATATTCTTCTCTAGAGGCAGATATAGCTCTCCCTTCCTCATTCATCTTGCTTTTTTTTCATTGGGAGCTTTCTCTACTCTTACTTTTCACAAACAGAACTCAGCAACTTCATTTCCTTTTAAAAGGTTGGCATCAGCGAGGGAAGATAGACATGCCTTGACTTACAACTACACTGGATTATTTATAAAATGTAACTTCAAAAAATTTTTAACATTATGTATCAACCTCTAAATGACTTAGCAGCTACCACTGAAATTATTTAATAGTATTCAGCATGGCTTGAGAAACAACAAAACTCTGGGAAATGGGAAAAGAATGATCTCCATGCACCTGGATTTTCATTGTACAAATTTATTATATATAATTTTACTATCAAAAAGTTCCCTCTTTAGATGTCACAAAAGTGTAACACTTGTTACATATTAAATGTTAGGCATATGTGCAGTCATAGGGATGTGATTCTAATATAATATTTAATGGAGATGGATATATTACTGCTGGTCGCTGCTATTTCTGGGTCTTCCTATTTCATTGTTAAAAAAAATCTCAGATGTTCATTACAATGATAAGATCAGAATTATGACAGAGGAGTGAGGACATTACATAATGTGTAAATTTGCATTAAAGAATAGTCAGGAATTGGTAGAATAGGCAGTAGGCAGATACATAAAGAGTAGCACAACTGACAACAGGTCTTCTCATGTTATTATTTTGACAGCTCACACATGAAAATAATGAACTATCTTTGATGATGGAATAGGTGTACAGGAGCAAACATATTCACAGACAAATAATTCTTGATCAAATATATTTCAGCCATACCATTTGCAGTACTTGTTAAACTGGAATATTGCTAGCAACAATGACTTAATCAATCTGGTCCCAATATGTGGAAAAGAGACTCCTCTAAATAAAGAACAAGGGGCAGAAAAAAAATCAGCCTTAAAAATCTTGTATATTGAACAGGATGAACAAGTTCTGTGTAAAAGTAGAGAAAAATCTAAAGCAAAAGAAAAAAGGAAAGGAGTTAAATGAGTTAAATGCCACTTCTGTACCCAGAGCTAGACTCTGCTTTGCTATTTCAGTGAAAAAAACTTTATAATACATGGGCTAATCTTCTGCAATATTTCTAGCATTTTATGGCTCTGCTTTCCCCACATTTTCTTTTATGTTATAATGGCAACTGTATATACTTCTCAGACCCTTCTAAAGTATAACCTTTTTACAGACTCTGAAACATTACATTTTAAAGTACTTATGTACTTCTTCCTTACAATCTCTACATCAATCAATATCAATAAAAATTCAAAAACATGGGACTCTTTGAGAGATCTTACAATCCATCATATGCTGGTAAAGATATCTGATCATACTAAGCATAGCATATCCTTTCAACTTTTTTTCCCCCTATAGACTCAGGAGAACATTGCTTTCAAAGGTTACTTCAAGGTCAGAATTTCAGCATGTGATAAAAGGAGCTCATTCTTTATCTTGTAATGAGCTCAGTAGGTACATTTGATGTAGACCAAAGGGTCAAAAAGGAAACTTTCATCTCTTTTTCTCTTTCTTTTTTCTCTGACACTCATGTTCTCAGGGTAGTTTTGAGCTGTTTCCATGGGCTTTTTTTCCTTCTCAAATGAGCACCAATAATATGCAATATGCACTTTCTTTTGAGATATTTAGCTATTCCAATCAGTTACCAGACACCTGTCATATTTTTTGAATTAGGGACTTCCCCATAAACAAATTTACTGATTTCATTTACCAACATAAATACTACTTTTTAAACTATGACAATTTGTGTGGGAATATAGTCCATCCTTTTAGTAACCAAAATGAATGACAAATATATTATGAAATACAAAGTTCATAACAGCTTTCTGTTTCTCTTTTCCATTCCATCAAAACCTTTTATTTGTGAATGCCAGCTTCTAATATCAACCAACTGATATTTCTGTCATGAGACATGTCTTTTCCTCCCTCCACCCCTTCAAGTACATTATTTCTGTGTAAAGTTATGCCTTCCTCAAATATGTAATGTCCACTCATATGATACAGGTAAAATTTCATGCACAAAATCATTGTACAACAGTGATAAGGGCATTTCTCTGAGGAAAATGAACTCTGCATTCCTTCTGTGACTGCCTTTTCAACACTGTGCATTTCCTAATGCTGATGCACTTCTGTCAATCCTCATTTGGCACACATCATACTGTTCACATCACTAGCTTGCAAATTAAATATACAGGCAAGGATTTTCATGTTTGAAGCTTTACTCTTCCAAATCTGATTGGACTTCTCCAACACTGTTGAATAGTGATTAGTCTCAAAAGCGTTGTCCAATATAGATGTAATTAAAATTCTCTAATCCCACACAGCAGCCACAAAAGCTTTCTCAGAGTTCGAGCATTTCCTGTCCTGGGCATTCAGTTGCTTACTGCTGCTAGCTCTAACTCTGCTCTTATGGCTGTAACTGCTATGCACACACAGTGTTTGAGTTAGGCCATCTTAAACACAGAATTTAGCTTCATGCAGAAATGTTAAGCAAGAAGATCTGCACCAGCTATTTTTCAGTTTACTTTTCTTTCTCTGTTCCAACTTTTGTAACTACAGCCAGTCTCGCTCTCTAAATTTAATTCAATAGCTGTGCCATTGCAGACTACCTTGGGATTGGATAAAAAGAAAATCTTATTTTTCTTGCTCTGTTTCCTTTTTCTGATTCCAGTTTTGTGGCTGATCTTTAATCGTAGATGGTTTGAACTATTCACCATAACATATGCTATCCTTGGCAAATATCTAACAATACTTTTTAAAAAATACTCATGGTTCTGGCCTTTTCTTTTCTATTTGTGCACTGACATTTCTTAGGCAATTTTGCCTTCTGTAGTACAAAATTAAAAGGAGAAGAGCAAGGGTGAAATCTTTATCCTATCTAATAACCTACCACCTAGCACTGATCAGAGAATCTCTTTGCTTCTTTTCAAACTTTTTACTATCTTGATTTACCAAAGAAAAATAGTTGATATGTCAAACAAATGACATTTGTAAGATGAAATTTGATAGTGATTTCCACATTATTTACAAAATCTCCACTGTAACAAGATGACTGTGGTAGAAGTATAAAAGTAAACTCTTGTATTTTTGTCAGTGCATCATCACTTTCAACATAGGCATTAACAGAAAACAGATATATGTACTATCATCTAGTAGATTGCATTTGCAAAGAAGAGAGATCTTCTTATGCCTTACCAAGATGAGCTGAAACTGGACATGCACTTATTTGCAATAAAATACCTATTTAAAATCTTTCAAAGCCTTCTGCCTTACCATATAGGAAGAAGGATAATATAATTATAATAAATTATAATAAATTATATAAATATATATTATTATTATAAATATTTTTCCATAAAGGAAAAATATTATTTGCATTATTCAGCTTCAGTTTTCTGACTCTATCTGTAGCTTACGTGTTCAAAACGCAAATGACCACATTTTAAGCTAATAAAAGTCTTCATTTAAAAAAAATACATATTAACTGACAAAGTTGTTAGTGCATCCAGTTTTCTCAATCAAGGTTTCATAATACTGATCAATAAAGCATAACGGTTAAAATGTTTATTATCTTTTCTCAAAGAAAGAGATGCTATAACGTTGATTTTAGTTGCTGTCAGTGCTAGGCAACTACTCAGCTTTAAACCAACAAAACAAACAATTACAAATTTCCTAAAAATCAACAAAACTCCAACCTAAATCTGCCTTAAGTTTCTGCAAAATATTTGGAACGGGTGAAATTCCATCACCTCTCATATGGTCATCAAATTTAGTGTCAGTATGGCATAAAACAGTTTTCTTCTGCTAGCAGAATAGCTAAAAATAAAAGAAAATCATTATCATACAATATTCTATTTAAATGCATTTTCTTTGACTTATTATCAAGTGCACAGACCAAATGACAGGATATGCCCTTTGTATATTTTCTGTACGAGCTCTGTAGGAGCTTGCAATACATTCAAAAATCTCAGAGATATCAGGGTGCTCTCCACTCTTTATTCAACTTTTTCCTTGACAGTCTTTTAGGAAGTCTTGACAGTGTGTTCTCCCTGCATCCCTCTTGCAAAGTATATGGCACTAATATTTATTCTAACAACTCCTTATTCAGGTATAATTCAAGGTTGTTCTCTCTTCACTTAATCACATATGTAATGCATGGGTATGACATAATTTATGACATGAAGATCACATGTCATTGCTGGTAGGAAGCCTTAGAGTACATTTCCTAGAACCATTATAACTTATTCTGAGCACAATTTTCTGAATTCATATCCCATCTTGCATCCAAACAAGGTTCATCAGAGAATAAGTAGCGATAACAGCAGCTATGGCTTCTTCACAGAACTTCACTGAGTAACTTCAGTATGGAACTGTCTGTCCAGCCAGATATCAACAATCTCCTTGTCCTTAATGCACCCTTAATACAAGTGTGCTGTCACACTACCTTGTATGTTTAACAGAATGTACAGAATGTGACCTAAATCTTGCAATTGTTTTGGGGATGTAAAAGGACAATGTAGACATGAAGTATTATTTCCTCAGTATCCTTGTAAAGGAATCATTCATGGTCAAGTTGATCAGATACATAACTGTGCAGTCTGTTCAGTATTTGTTCAGTATTTGGCCTACTATATAGATGGTAAGGCCAAATCTTCCAAAGTTACTGTACATTTAATCAATCATTTGGAAAGTTCTGATGAAGAAAGAATGTTTCTGAAAGGAAACTGATGGAGTCCTCCTGCCTCAGACTTTTTCCAGCAGGAATTTCACCTAGTGCTCTACCTCATTGCCCTTCTGAGGAGGAGTTAATATTGGAACATCTTTGATTGATAGTACAGAAATTCTAACAGAATTGAGATATTAGTCAATTAGTTTCTATTTAGTGATCTGTGAAAAATAATTATATATCACTTTTGAAGAGTTAGGTAAAAGAGACAAGAATTATGCAAAGTAATGTACTCAGAACAACAGAATGCATTTTGAGAGAGCAAAGTGCAAGGTCATGTGCTATGGGCTAAAAGCAAGGGAGGGAATAGCACTAAGAGAGGCCAGCTATTTTTGCTGAAAGATAATGTTGGCAAAATGACCAATGGGAATAAACTGGGCATGAAAACATTTAGGATGGAAATTAGGAGGCTTTCATCCATCAGAAAAAAACAATATGTTGGAACAGCTTCCCAATAGTAATACTGGAGAAAAAAATAAATGAAGTAGTTTTAAGCTTGATCAGTTTGGGAAAATGGATTATATATCTGGGCTGCCAGCAATAGCAAGAGGTGGAATTGCAGATCTGAATGGTTCCTCTGCATCTATGTTCTACAAAGTAAGTGGCTCAAATAACTGGCATTTTTCATTATTTCTTAGTAAAGTGAATGGAAGAAAACACAACCCCGAAGAAAAACTTAGACAGAATTCCAAAAATCTAAATAGACAAGCTATGGAAAGATTTCTACCACACCATCTAGAAAATAAATACTTGAAACATTTAAGTGGGTTTGTAACTGAAGATGTCTTATATCTATATTTATATCTATTTATATCTATATTTAAAAGCTGTGAAACTGCCTTTTTGGCTCAGATCTCGAAAGGAAGGGCTCTGGAGCGGACGCTCGCGCCGGAGCTCCTTGTCTAGAGGCGAACAACTGCGGCCAAAGCCGCCGAACG
>JAUBNY010000281.1:8221-28297 GCA_032275445.1 Crypturellus soui
ATTACTGGCTGTACCTCCTTCGGAAGTGAAATGGCTATCAGGAATCAGTACTGCAAACAAATTATTTTTGTTTTATCTCTACAAAAATGCAGGCAGAAGCTGCCCCTATGAGCGCCTGTTTCCCTGCCAATTCACTGATTCCTGAGACTAGTTCTGCCAGGGCAAACCCTCAGCAGTGATCAGACACTAACAGGCTTCCCCACAGGGTTTTAAACATGGAGTTAGCAATTAGCTACATATTTGGTCTGTGAGCTGGGAGTAATGAAGGTGTAGCAGGATTATACAAACACAAACTCTTAGCAGAATATTGGCAACAGGAGCTCTGTGAATGAGAAGAGCACAGTCTTCTGACAGAGACAGGCCAGGATTTCAGACTATTGGGCTGCTTCATCTATCCACCTGTGTACAGAAATGGCAATTGCCATACTCTTCTCCAAGAGTACGAGCTGGCATTTCAGGGAAGAAGTACATAAATCTCCAAGTCAAGAGATAATTAAACTGCAACACTTGGGAGACAGACATTGTCATCTAGGCTGGTCTTTATATAGGGACTCTTCTATGAACAACATTTGGAGGCTGTATAAAACTTTCTCAGGGATGATTTTAAGTAATGACTGTAAGTCATGTCACAAGGAAAATATTAAAATAACAACAATAAAATAAAATAAATAAAAAACACCCTCTTTTTCTAGAGCTCAGAGTCATCAGACACCTGGTACAGATCATTTCATGCAGCCATTCCTCTAGTGCCGTTCGGGAAAGACTGTCACCTTAACAAATCGAGGCAACGATGTCTTCGGTGAGAAAAGCTTTCATAAGCTTTTCAGTTCTCCAAAGGCCTTGAGCCCATATTTCAGTCCCTTGCCTAAATGCTTTATGAAAGACCATAACTGAAGCTTTTTCTTATGGCCTTACTGAATCTGGTCCTAAACAGCCACCTTATCTGGTGCTAATAGCCAAAAGTGTCTTGTGGGCCAGTCACCAGGAATGGTGAGTATCCAAATTCCATAGATTTCATTACAAGAAACCTTGGGAAAATAAGAGTTTGATATACTATGGCATATTTCTGAAACACACAATCTGTTATAAAATAGAATGTAATTTCTTGTACTGAGTACAGACAATACATTCTTTTAATACAAAGGAAGGTAAGTTCCATAAAATTATAGTGCTTAAAAGTCATCTTTATCCTCAAGAGCAAAAGTGAGAAAGGATAAAAATCCATACTAACACAGAATTTGACTTTTGTTCAGTTCTATCCATAAGCAACACTCATGTCAATTAAAACACAGTAGATTAGATTGCTTTTTGTTCTCATGGTAAAGTGCTAAATATAATGACTACTTAAACTACTCTAGATTACATATTTTGAAATATACTCACATTTTGTTGTAGTCTTTGTACACCCTCCACCCTCCTCATGGAGAATATTTAGCCTTATAATACAATACACTGTAATACCCTGCACTAAACTGTGGTATTGATCCATTAGGTGTAAAACTGATGTGAAGAAATTTCACCAGTCGTGTTTCTGGGTCCAGTGAATACAGGTACTTTGACACACTCCAGGCTAGATGTTTTGTCTCCTCGGCTCCATAATAACGTAAGTGAATATTTTGCTTTCCTGGAATATGCACAGGAATTCTATAAAACTGCTACTGGGCTTCACTGAAAACTTAACATACTCTGAGGTTTACTCAATTAAACAGCATGACATGAATTCACTCTGTCATCATATCTGCGTAGTTGAAATAAGTCTGCCAATAGGGACATTCATGAACTGCACATCAGATTATGCCATATTATGCTTTAAAAGAAGGAAAACATGATATTTAGAATTGTGTATAACATCACTAGGTTTGATAATGTAGACGAGTACACTGTGAGTTGAACTCAGTTTATAAATTATTCAATTCGGGTGGAATGGTTCACAATGGTTTGTGGTAATACAAATTATTAGCTGAATTTTTGACATTTATGTGTCTGTTACGAAGGCTTTCAGAGTTGGACTGATTTCTACAACAGACTGTCGTTACAGCACTTGCAGTGACATCAAGAACAGGACTTCGGCTTGATCTTATTCTACAGATCTCATTACAGATTCATATAAGAAAACAACCAACACGTGCTATTGCCATGGAAACAAGATGGAATATCATGAAGCAGTATAGCCCATATTTCAAAATAGAGAGGACAAAGTTGGACAATTATAGCACAAAACTGACAGGCTTTTTATTTCTAACCTGTACAGATCAAAGCAAAACTTAGCTCCTGCTCTTTAATACAAAATTCTTCAGTGCAGTTTGCAGTGCAGGTTTCAGGCTCTGGTTTCAGTTTCATATTTGCGAACATGAAAACTCCAAGCAGTTAGTACAGATTATGTTGTATGGGAGGGCAGAGGCTGAACAGGAGCAGAGGCATCACAGCGGGTGGGTAGGTGTGCTCGCGTACAGGGAACAGGCATCACAGAATTGACTGAGGAGTGAGTCAAGTTCAAGTCAACCAACACTGATAAAAAAGAGGTAAGCAAAACCACCAGGAGCCCAAACAGCTGATATTTCATTTATAGGAAAAAGGCTAATTCCAAATGCTATCCAATACCAGCGGCCAGAACAATAAGGAAAACAATTCCTGTGACTTGCACTGACTAGCGCTGCACACTACTGAAGTCACACATGAGTGCAAGTAGCTCTTGCACTGAACTCTCACAATTTCTCATCCTGCCTAGACATTCAAACACTTTTGGACATCCTGGACATATTATACGTAAAGGGTATGTAAGCGGTCTAACTTCTCAACCTTCTGCCTGTGACTAACTAGATAACTGAAGGATCTTTTGAGCCATTTAGAACAACTCTGATCTAGAAAGAGTTTTGACTGTTGTCTCCGACTACAGAGTATGTTTGATGCTTTGCGCTCAGTAATATGAAAAAAATACTAGAAATTCTACAATGATAGAAGCAAGAGCTTAAGGGGAAATATTATCCCCTTACAAAAGATCCCCATACAAAAGATCCACATGCTGGCTCTACTTTCAGGAAATAACCTCATATGCCAACAGAGGGTCTACAAACTTCTCTACTGGAATCACTTTTAGTGAAACAGCTGTGGGCAAAACATGACTTGGAAGAGAAGAGCAGAAATATGGTTTTAAGGAACATTCAGCAAGCCTCGGATGGCTTGGAAGCCACGGTAGCAGTTTGCCATGACAAAGGTTACTGGAAGTTTCAAAAATTTTAGGAGAATGATGCAAAATATGAAGAGGAAAAATATTACAGTATGCAGATATCATGTGAGTATGCTTAGTAAATGAGGTTTTGGGAAGCCTTCCAATACCTCACTATGAATGTGTGGTTTGTGCGGTATTTAATTATTACAAACTCACAAATTGCCATCTACTTCAGGAGCTCATGTTTCTGCCAAGTTAAAACATCTTCATTGATAGGTTAAGCTCACCGTTTCAACTTTGGCTCATTCTTGACTGGTTCTGTTTTGATTTGAAAAACAGATTGAAAGACAGTGAGAATTTGGGAGAAGAACTGGAATGCAATATGAATTTTTGATTCAAAACTTTATTTCCAATAAAACATATAAACTTTAATAGTAGAGTACCTTTTATGAGAGTAAAATACCAACATTGTTAAAAAGAATACTGCTTAGATTTTTCCAGTAAAACTAGGCAAAGAGATAAAATTTATTACCACAAAAAATTAGAATATAAGGATTTTTTTTCATCCTTGAATATAAATCTTCTTTACTAAGCAGTTAAGCACAAGTCAGTGCAGTCAACAACTCAAGTAAAATTACTTTTTTTTCCCTAAGCCTTTTCCTTTTTTTTTCTTTTGTACTGCGCTTTTCTTCTCTTGCTCTGCTTGTAGGGCTGCTTCACTAGTTGCCAGTGCTTCTTGTTTGCTGAGCTCAGCCTCGAGGAGCTTGTTTCTGTACGCTTCCCGAATGCCGAGAATTCGGCCTCGTGTTTCATCTAAGGACGCCTAGCAAAAAAAAAAAAAAAAAAAAAAAGGCAAAAAGCAAATCAGCAACAACCCCACCAGCGCACGAGTGTTGATTTCATCACAGGGAACTGCATCCTTTTTACATTTTTATGTTTTCTGCATCCTTTCACTATGTTTCACATTGTGTCACTGCTACACGATTTTGTGGGACTTGGCAGGACCTCTCTGCTCTTCTTTTTACTTGCTCATGCATTTTTATTGATTGTCACAGTAACACAGCTATGTGTTACAGACCACCTTTTCACCATGAGGAAGAAGAGAAAAGCCATGAAAATCTTTTTCAAATTATTGGCATAATAAGCTAATTATGTAGGAGGCTGGATAGGGCAGCAGATTTGTTACCCATCTGGATTTAGTCCTGATTCACTTACTAACTCACATTGTCATCTTAAATGACTCCTTTAAGATCTTATTTTCAGCTGTGCTGAAGTAGCTTGGGAGACAAAGTCCCATTTTCAGAAAAGCATAAAGGAGCCTAAATCACATTGACCTTCAAAGAAACTTAGGACAAATGGGACTTGAGCTCTTCCAAAAGCCTTTCCTTTTCCATCCTGGTCAATGGGGAAACTTTGTACAGTTCTCTGGGATCTACAGATGAAGATACTGTAAAATGCTGATCAGCATAATATAGGCATTCACAACTAACTTTGATTCTAAATTCTTATTGTAAAGCATTTTCAATGGCCATACATTCCAGAAAGAGCTGGGGCACACCTCTGAAAAGCAATTGACCTGCTAGTATATAGTATGTTAGACACTGAATATTACAGCAATACCTGAAAACCCTGTTATGTATTATTATTAGGGAATCAGCAAGTCAGGTAGAAGACCCTGGCTCCTTGCAGGCCTCTAGTTAAGTACTATACATCAATCTGCCTGGGAACTTACTAATGTTTTCAAGTGATTGCTGTAAATTAATTGGTCTAATTTAAACTTATTTTTATTGTCTCTTATCCAATTTTAGAGCTCTGGAGGGGCCAGTCAAATTATAAAGGTTATTGTTCCACCACTGTGTAAAAGAAATGCTCTCAAAGCATCAGCTAATTTTGTTAGGATTTGTTCACCAATTTTATTGTTTGAGTTAATGCCAAGAATGGATCTTACGCAAATACTACAAAATTTACTCTTTGTAGCCATGTTTTTTTAAGGATTAATAGTTCTAACTATTTGTTTATTGCCTTTATGCATGTTCCAGGAAGACTGATACTACGTTCTGTCTCAGAGCTGCTAGACATATTAGGAGGGGCTCACCCTTCTACATAAATGATCATGCTCCCTATTACTTTCCAGAACAGCATATACAGTTCTACAACAGAAAAATGGGCAAACTTTATGTGATATGTGTCTGGTCATATATACCAAATGCTCAAATTATTTTCACTTGCTGTTATGGTGATATTCTTAAAATAGCGCTGCTGCAAAGAGCTATACCAGGAAATGTACTAAGAATATCATATTAAGAATATTGTATAGCACTATATTTTTTCTAGAAGCTTCAGTTGTAACTTTTGCCCAAGTCAAATTTCAAGCTGCTGCATTTAGTTAATTTGGTTAATTACCAACTTAGTAACTGGTAGTGAATATAAAATGGTTGAGAATGGTTGATCTACTTTAAAGCAAGATATTTGTGCTAGTGCTCGATATCACTAACAGTTAGACCTACCTGCAGATTCTCATACATTTCAAGTATATTCTGCTTCAGTAAAGTTCTAGCATTTTGATCTTTTTTCCTTTTTTCCAAAGCCAGCTCTCGAAGTTCTCTAAAATGGTTGATTTTTTCTGCTTTATGCATCTCTTGCTGATGAATGACAGACTCAGTTCTTAGAACAGCCTCAGACATTGTTTTTCTGCAAGAAGAAAAAGACATTTGTTTCACTTCAAATTAAGTTTTGGGAGGTATACCTACACAGACATGCTGGGCTTACAAACTGCAATGCAACGACTTAGATACAGATTAGCAGTCACTTTTCCCCTGCTTATACAACGCAAGTAAGAAACTATTTCCTAAGGTCAGACCTTCTCATACTTGAGTGTCTATATTAAAATATTTGTAAAATCATGCCAGTCTTTGAGCATATGAGAACTCCTACCGATGAAATTCACTTTTAATTTGCAAGAAGCATCTTATTTTCAGAGCTTTTTGATATCAAGATAATTCCACATTGAAATAAATGCTTTTTTTTTTTGACATTGGTATATTGGCAGCAAACCAGATAATATATTTTTATAATTTGCCTTAAATGACTTCTGTAAAAGTTAAGGGATTGAAGACAAATGAAATGCTTACAAGACTCAAGCCTGTAAAATATATTTTGTGCTATTTTCTACTGCTTTACTATTATTCACTTCAATATAAAGCCAGTTTCCTTCTCAATTTAAAATTGAATTTGGTGAATTACTGAGCATGCTCTAAGGTCTTTTCTTTTGAGAATCAGTGAGTTGCACAAATGTCACCCTGAATATAAATGCGCATAAGCACAGGAAACATGGAGATGCCTGTTAGGTAAATAGCTTTATATTAATGCATAGAATAAACCACCTTATTGAATAAAAAATTGAATAAAAATGTAATTAATATAATTATTTCACTTATTAACTATGATTATCAGTTGCATCTTGCTAAATACATTATTTGTTTCTAGCATTATGTGCTGATGAACCTCATATGCACTTATTTCAAGATGAGCATTTAAACATACTGGCCAGCACATTCATTTTCTTCAAATTTTTTATATCGTTCTCTCCTGACGCACAGAATTAATTCAGCTCCTTTGACATGTATCCTGCGTCCAAGGACACAGATTATATTGGGATGTATAAAGGTACACTTATTAAAGAAATTAAAAGATCATAACCACATCCAGGCGACATCTACACCTCTACAATGTGATTTTGTCTACACAACATAAAGGACGGATTAAACATAGACCAGGATTTCCACGGCAAGTTTACTAACTATGTGATAGAATTACAGCTCCATCAAAGAAATGTAAAAGAAGAGATTAAATTCACATGTATAGTAGTATATAATCCTCCAGGTAAGAATGAGTTACAATTGCATAAACAATATATTGCCTTTACAAATTTTTATATATCAAATTCTTAGGTAACCTTTCATTTCTGTGGTTCACGGGGATTTAATAGTACTTGTTGCAATTTACCTCATGTAGACACTATAGTCTATAGGCTCCCATTCCTTTTGCTGCATTTGTAAGGTTGAATCCGTAATTGATTGTGATGTTTTCTTTTCAGTGGTAAGAGAATCTATAACAAAACAGATTAAACTCATTATTCAGCTGCACCAAGAATTTCTCCTTGTGTATTTTTATACAGTTTTTTTTTTTCCTGTTTTGCCTTAGCAAAATATATTATTATGTGTAAGAATATAGGTTAGGAAAAAAATCTTAGTTTTACTTTCAATACCCATGGCAGAATCAAAGTAGTTTCAAAAAGAATGTCAGAGGGAAATGTATGTACCTTAGTTAAATCCACACTACTCATGAAGCAGTGGAAATATAACTAAGAATAGTCAATTTATAATAGTTAAAGAACATGAGAACTACTATTGATCAGTAAGGAATCATGTTCTTTTAGGGAAAAAAATCAATTAAAATCTGAATGAAAAGTCCTTGGGTACAGTTTAAAAATTATATTAATCTTTGGGCTGAGATCTAGTTTGGGAAACACCAGATATAATAAAAAATGTCCAATGTAGATTAAATGAGTTATTATAAAAACACATACAGATGTCTGTGTTACTGTGAGGGTGACAGAGCCCTGGCACAGGCTGCCCAGGAGGCTGTGGAGTCTCCTTCTCTGGAGATCTTCAAACCTGCCTGGATGCCACCCTGTGCCACGTGCTCTGGGTGTCCCTGCTGGAGCAGGGGGGTTGGACTAGATGATCTCTAGAGGTCCCTCCAAGCTCAACCACCCTGTGATTCTGTGATCACAACAGGCCCTTAACTTGCATAAACTCAGATTTCAGGTTTAGAATTAATCCCTTCTTTGTAATAGATGAGTGTAAAATTTTAATTATAGTTTCCCTCAAGCTACATGGTAGTGAATTCCTGACATAAACGTTGTATTTCTAAGTTTTCTTCTAAGTTTCTAAGTTTTAATATTTAGTGTTTAATAAAAAGCTAGTCATTACATTGAAAGTTTTTCCCTATTTCTACTACCTATATGTATTAATTTTTGAACGAAAAAGAACTGTCAAATTAGCCACCATGGTATAACAAAGCTAAATGGAAATATTATGATTTAAAATTGACAACCAGCAAAATTCATTTTTAACCATATGGATAGTAATAATGTTATGTATCCAATAGTTGAGCCTTTAATGTAGTATTCTCACAGCAGAATAGCTTATTTGACATTAAGTTTGCCACTGTATTGAGCTGTATTATGATATTTCAGGGCTTCCTTTTTTCAGTTTGAATGGATATGTTGAAAAGTGTCTGTGAAATTTTATGAGATTTAATGATGATAACAGTTTCCTTGAAAAACTTCTATTACCCTATTTATTGCAGTAAACAATGAAACCTCTGAAAATATTATTGGAATTTTATCTCCATCAAGAAGAAAGAGAAATTTAACCATTAAAAAAATTTAATCTTCTCATGAGTATGTTTGTGACAAGTTTTACAACTAATCTTTCTGGACACCTTTTCTTTGGAACACTTGGAAATGCTTCACATGAAAAACTATAGCTAACTGCAGTTGGTTTGTATGAGTTTTAGTGTTCACCTGTGCTCTAAAACTGTATCCATAAGGGACAATGATAAATATTATCAACAATGGACAAGAAGGAAAATTAAATAATATTAAATTGAACTTTGTCTAAGTCACAAAATTACCAACACTTTCAAGCCATCTCTTTTTCCTTTAGATTCAAATAGAATTTCTGATTTGAAGATCCATTCACAGGCAGTGCCTGCAGCATTACTGGTGAGGATTATGAAGGATCATGGGAGATCAGGTTAAAAAAACACTGAGATTAATTAAATGCTAAATGGGAATACTAAATGGGGACTACTTATGGAAATATTAAATTTATTTCACTTTGATAAATATAAACAAGCTTTTGCACATAACTATTTCAGATGCTAAACAAATTTTTAGTATTTCTACACTAATGACATCTCTTACCAAATATGGAATTGAGGAAGAGTTTTTCAATGAATTTCTAAAAATATTCCAAGTTAACTTAGGGTTACCATTCTAGTACTAGAGGACTGCCTACAGTTTGCTTCAGGATCACCTGGCAGCCTCCAAGCACCAAAAGGAACAGAACAGTTAAAGACAGGACCACAGAATTGTTGAGGTTGGGAAGGCATCTCTGGAGATCAACTATTTCAAATGCCATTCTCTTTATACCCTCCTTTTCATTAGGAACTTGATGTCCTCCTGTAATAAGGAGGCCAGTGCTAGACCCGGAACTTTACATGAGTCTTGTCAGACCTGAGTAGAGGGGAACATAACCTCCCTCAACCTGCTGGCAGTTGTGCCCAGGATAATGTTGGTCTTTGCTGCAAGGGCACATTGCTGGATAACTATCAGCTTTGCTGTCCACCAGGACTCCCAGCAATCTATCCCAGGAATGGAGATCATAGGAATAAATTCATGCACCTTTACCAGGGCTATTCTTTCAATTTACTATCACTATTAGTCTTTTCTAATATTCTGAACAGGCTACGAGTAATGCTTAAAATCCTATTTAACTTTTCAACCTATGCTGAAACACACACTATGAAATGTATAATCTATGCTTGAGAATCCATGGTAGGAACTCTGGAACTGTGATAGCTTACCCACTTTAAATTGTGAACATTTTATCTTTCAAGTGATTAATCTCTTCTTTTTAAATATTTAAACTATGATGTTCACAAACAGGATGAAAAGCTTGACAGAAAGCTATACTCTTACCTCTTTCTCCTGGACTAGGTGATAAACTTCTGATCTCATTTTCAGCTATGGGTTCCTCTGAACTTTTCACGGCATACTTATTAATAAACTGTATGCGTTCCTGAAAAGCCTAGAGATTAAAGTTTTAGTCCAAATCAGAAGAATTCTACTGAATACATTAAATCCAAAAGATTTTTCAAAAGCAGGAATCTAAGTGGTCAATAAGGCAATAAACCTTTGAATCCAGTGCATGTTTCATTCAAGTTGAGATATGATACTGCTTTTACTGGTAAGTGTATTTCATTGGCAAGATCTACAAAAACACCAACCAACAAAAGGGAGTATTATCAGTGAGTAATTGTGAAGTATGTGCAGGGGAAGAGAAAGAAAGATAAACACAACAGGACTCATGTTTCATGTCACAGTCATACTCAGGGCATCTTTGCAACAGGATTTTTCTTCTTCTGAAAAATAACTTGTCAATATTAAACATCCATTTTTGGAACTTTTTGTTATTTAATATTAATGTGTTGTGTTGATGAGAAACAATCACTGGTAATTTATGCCAAGGGCATCAAGAATATGTGAGTAAGAATAGCTAAATTAACCTTTCTGAGGTTACCCTTTCAATAAGATGAAAAGTACGCAAAGTACCACTTTAGGCTTCAATTATCTTTGATGCCAAAAGCAGGTATCACCATATCACCAAAGACTGTTCGTCTTCTTTAAAATTTGATCTAAGCTCACCAGGCTCTTTCTTAAAGGGTCAGACTGCCAGAATGAACAGAGGTATCACATATCATCTAAGAATAAGGCATCTAATCCCCACAGTTATAGGGCACATGTCCTCAGAAACAGGCAGACCTTTGAGGCAGGGAGATCAAGAAGAAAGGAGAAGGGAAATTACTTAGTACAAATAACAGACCCTCAAGTTAGACATCCATTTTGTTAGCATATTACACGTGGGTGCTGCAATTTTCTTGATGATAACTGTTCAAAAAGAAGCCACAGGCATAAGAGGCTCTCAGAATGGAAGTCTTCAACTGCAATTTAACTGAATTTCTGAGCAAAAAAAAGGCAAACAGGGTGATAGAACCAGCATTTTGAAGAGATTCTTTACACATCAAAGGAGAGTAATTTCCAGATAATCTTAAGGACACTGTATTTGCATTTTTAGTCTCAGCACAGCCAAACAAGCTGCAGGGTAAGGCTTCCCTCCTTAGATCAAAGTTTAATACAGTACTCAGAAAATTTGGGAGGTTTACATATTCAGAACAGAAACTAGAAAATCTGGAAGTTGGAAGACTTGTGACTGGGTTCATTTCTTAAAGTTAATATACAAAAGACAAAATGTTCCTAAGCAGGGCTAATGGTCATTGGTGTTGGTGGTGTAAGGGGAGGATTTTTAGATATGCCCTAAGATTGCATTATTCTAGTTATTTATTTAGATAATGTTTTTCCTGTTCTGAATCAGTTTAATCTTTTGCTTCACTAGGAATAACTTAAATTATTTTTACCATCCTATCCAATCCTAGTGTCAAAAATGATTCCAGATGCAGTGGACACATCTGAATTAGCATTGCTTCTCCAGAACAGTGAATTCATACAGAGAAGCAGGTACAGGACAATTTGACTGTTGATATGGCCAAGCATGAGTTCTTCCACAAAAATCTTTCTGGCATGTTTATAATGAGACATACTGGCATGTTTATGGCCAGTGTGTTTCTGGCTGAAGGTAGCTGAACAGCCAACCTATCAACAGCAGCAGCTTCACACTTGTGTAGAGGTAGTAGGTTTTCTAAGGAAACATTTTTCTGTTTATTGAAGAATCTAAAGTCTTGGTGTTAAAAAGAAATGTACACTAGATGATCTAGATTCTTGCCCACAATTCACACACATCAGCTCTTTTGATTATTTAAAGTGTGTAAAATTCCTTGTCTTCCACAAAGTGGTGGAGAACCATCTGAAATCAGATTCAGGTGGGAAATGCTCTGCCATCACAACTCCTGGATTTGTAATAAAGCTGCCTTAAAGATTAAGCTCTGATTACCTTGATTGCTCTTCCTGGCTCTGCAGACTCCCAAGCTTGTTTCATGGCTTTGATCTCATCCGCTCTCTCAGTGTCCTTCTTCACTTCCAGAACTTCTGCCTCTTTTTGTTCACTAACTAGGCGCAGAGTCCAGTACGGCCTGCTTGAAGCAACTTGCTGAAAGTGAAGTATAGTAAACATAAATAATCTAAATGTATTTATTAATCTAAATCTATTACTACTATTTAGGACAAAGTCATGTTTCTGAATCCTGGTGTCATAACAGACTTTGACATACATTACTATATAAAAAAGTCTGCCAAACGGAAGGAAAATCATAACCTCTAGAACCTCTGTAAGATATTTTGTTTACATGCCTTCCCTCAGGCAGCTTTTAGTTGAGACTAAAAGTGGTCATAATAATCTTCAAGCATTGCTTCATCTTGAACTTTGCATCTGTTGTAGCTGCAGACTGTAGAGCTCCCAAGAGTCTGTGTTCGGCATGCCCCAGAATTGGACATGAAGGCAGGAATCTGGCATGTTCTGAAATTGTATCATGTCATCATGGCCAACAGGCTCAAGTGCAGCAGCAGCCCTGAGTGCTGTGAAAGAAGGGCTAAGGCTCTGTTCCAGAACTCTGTATGACCAGGTGTACGTGTGATTCATAAGGAAGCTTACATATTTGGTCAACCAAACAATTCAGTAGAGATTTCTCCATGAAAAACTTTATGGAGATGCCTTCTTCTTGAACCACTTCCCATGAGGCAGCAAAAATCCAAGCAAAAGCAATACCATTAAAGGATGAATTTTCAGGATCTTCTTGTCTTCCTTTAATCTATCTGCAGTTCATATACAGTAGCCTTTTGGTCAACCATAGAACACTCACACTACCCTACCACAGAGAATAAGAATTTGTAAGAAGGTTGGTACCTTTTTTTTTTTTTTTTTCTATCACTGTATACCACAAGCTAGTGACAAGGTAACAGACACTGAAGATACATGGGATAGGAATTTCATCTCTGGATTCCTGTGAGAGCCCTTATAGCAAATAATTCTAATGAGAGTACTCGTAAGGCAAATTCATGGAACTTAATATACCTGCACAGACAGAAACTAGACCTCGAAAAGGAACAGACTGTAATTTGCTTCACATTTAAGCAAAATAATAAATACGTAACATCTTCAAATGTATGGTATATGTTTCACATATGCAGTTAATGTTTCTCGGCTGTAAGACTAGGAAGGTGGCAGAGAAGAGCATAGAAAAATACACATTTCTTGGATTTGTTCTCACCTGAGATTCAGATTGAGATGCAGATGATCCTTTGTCTTTATTCCACTTTTCTTTTTCTGTCCTCTCAGTTGCTCTGTCTTTTTGTTTTTTATTTGTTTTAGGAGTACTTGTGGGTTTTTGTCCTTCAGAATAATCAAACCCTAGGGAAATACTGTGCTCCTCATTCTTTTCCCCATGTGCTATTCATATGTGCATCATGATGCATGATGAATTAGAGATATCATCATCATTCATAAGTTTATTTTCCCACACAATATCCAGGGTAAAATAACAACACAAATCAGCCACATGGAAAGGAAAGGAAAAGTCAGTTAATAGTTGCTCCTACAACAGTTGCTTCAAAATAGTATCACACAAAAATTAATTGTTGGACTAGGGAAGAAGTTGGGGACCAAACTTTTAAAGCCAGACTTCCAAGGTGGTCAACTTTTGGCATCCTTATTTGTACTAGATAGCACTTTACCCAAGGATTAACTGTGAGATTGCCATGATCTCTGCATATCAGTCACAACATTGTTGCCTTGTGTATGAGTCAGACCAAAAAGACTGCAATGCATAAAATCACAGTGTGAGTCTCAGCTCTTTTACACAGTCTGCATAAATCTCTGTCAGTGCTATGCACCTAGAGAAGTGAGAAGATCAAAGCAGGTAAAGTCAATGTTCTCTCTTGTCTCACATCTCAGTGTGCCCAAAAGAGTGAAGAGCAGAAGATGCATCATAAATGAAAGGAAGTGAATGTAAAGAAACATCCATGATATTTGCTACATACTTAAGAAATTCAAAGTGCTCAGTCTCAGACCAATCAAAATATATTTGGAATTATTTAATTAGTAGCTGTATATTCTATATGTATGAAACATGTTTAAGCTAAGGATGCTGAGAACTGACATTCCTAAAACTATTATTTTGCCTTGACTTAGCTGGGGGAAGCTGTTAAGATTATGCTCCTGCTTAAAAAAAGGAATAAATAAAGGAGGCTGCAACAGCATATACCTTTAATGTCATAAGCGTGGCAGTTGAAACAACCTGGACTAGACCCACAACAGTACAAGAAAGATTAATGATCACAGTCTGAAATCACAGTTTCACCCCAACTTTATATTTCTTGAAACATGATAGAAAATGCCGAAAACCTAAAGTCAATACGAGCAAAGAGGCGATTTTTCCTGGAAAAATAGGAAATGAGTAACTGGTTTAGAATCTGACAATAATTAAAATGCACTTTCACTTAATGATATACTCTTTTATTCCCTCTTCACTTCTGTGCAAGATTTGATACCACGTTCACTGAAGATTTTCCACTGAGCTTTGGATCAGATCTATAATGTCATGCATGGGGATATATAAAAATATAAAATGATAAATATAAAACATACACATTGAAGTAATTTAAATGTAGTATGGTTGTATCATTACATGTATGTTGGTACATTATTTAAATAACATGGGGAGATAAAACAATAATTTATATAATTTACATATAAATACATGTGTAATATGTAATATATGCATATATAGCATATTTGTGTATTATATGTTCATTACAAATAAAAACATAATGTACCAATATGCATGCAATGATATCAACATGCTATGTTTAAATTGATTCAATCGTACAAAAGCATATGTTAAAGAATTAAAGCAAAAATTCAAATGATCTCTGAAAATATTAAGATAATGAAACAACTGCAGGGGAAATGCAAATATAAAATAAATACTGACAGCATTACTTGAAGTTATAATATCATTACATAAATGGCTTTTTATTTAATTCGACATTATCACAGTATATTAGCACAATAAATTAGGCTTTTGTTTATGCATTATTCAGTGAATTATTATTTTTTAATATAAGATAAATTATTTATTGTTAATATGAACAAAAAAAAAGACAAAAACTATCCATGTCATAGCATACCACAGACTTTTGCTGGCTTGTATAAGGATTTTATAACTCTGTTTTTTAATATTTTAATGCTCTAGGCGCATCTACTTCGGGACATTGGTAAATAGCAAGTGAGCTTATGAAATGCCACTGCATGACCATTCAGCTTTAACTCCTGGTATGGAGGCATAGAACCGGACTCAGCTCAGCTCTCTTAGCTAAGAGTAGGCCACACTGCCTGTGTTCCCCCAGATGCCCTCCCTGTCTTGTAGATCTTCTGGGATCGTCCTCCAGAGATGCCTGCAGTGACACTGGATGCAGTCCACTGCGATGTGAGGGAGATCTGAGTAGTTCCATGGGGCTTTTCCCAAGGCCAAATGTTTTGTACCAAGATGTGATAAGGTAAAAACAAACAGGGCAAGATAACAAGGAAATTAAAAGACCATGGCTGAAAAAAGATGCTGTGATTAGTTAGTGTTATATAAAACTTACTCCAGGTGGCACTGTTGCCTCACATGAAAAAGCAGTACTGAAATTGGTGAAGATTTATTGCTGGAATTTTCCACCTGGATCACTGCATCTTTCTTAAAAACCACATGGCAAAAGGATGTCCTTTGGGCTTTGTGCCAAAACTGCTACTATATGAATTACGTGTTTGAAAACCGGTGCTGACAGAACAGCCTAAAATGGCAAAGCTCAGTTTTCAAATAGCTTTCCTACAGGTTCACAACCAGAAAAGAATTCAGTGATTAAATTTGTTCCAAATATCTAGTCTAGAAGTCTTTCTGCTATCTAAAGTAAAAACTCCAGCTAAATATTACTGGTAGTAGGGTTATATGAAATAAATGCCAAGTAATAAATACAATAAATATTAGTGTTTATACACTATTTTAAAACTCTGTTGGTGACCTTTAACCCGAGCAAGCCAGTTAATGACCCAAACCCAGTTATGTGAAATGCAAAATGGATGTGGGTTACTTTGAGAGGCAGCAATTATGAAAGGATAGAAATCCCAGCCTTTAAAAGGGATGCCAAGAGAAGAGGGCGCCTCAGCACTGACAGCCAGCTTGAGGCTGGTTGACGACAAATGAGCCAGTTTAAATGGTGAAAGGCAACAGCAAACTGGAACGCTCCTACACTGACAGGAACAGGAGAATCCTCATGCCGGTAACATTGACAAGCTTCAGCAACAACACCTGAGAACTTGCAAAGAAACTTGTAGTTTTACTGACCTCAAACCATGCTGCAGTTATTTGAAAGGATATACACCAGCAGTATGATTGGTATGCTAAGTGCAAGTTACTACTTTGTAATCCCAAGTATAACACAATGTAATAGAACATGTATTGTTTAAAGTAATCTAGCATTAAGAGGAAAAATCTATCAGGAAAAGTCTATAATTGAAAAGGAAATGAGAACAAATGCATCTAGGAAGCAAACATGACCTTGTGAAGAATGTAACTAATTAAAAGTTGATGAAGTGACATTTTATTTCATCTTCATTTTCATCTTCATTCTATTTCATCTTCATCTTCTAATATCCTAATTACTTTTGATTTTTTTTCTAACATTTGTCAAGAGACTCTAAAATAATCTGCAAAATCTGTAATTTCTCTGATTCTTCCTGTTTTTAATACATTTAGTACATGGGATTTTTCCAAGTTTTGCTTTCTGCCTGGATTTTTCTCACATCAGTAGAGAACTATACATATATCCCAAAACAACTGAACTTTGTTCTTCTTATCTATGTTTTCTTATGTTACCAGCAGGTATTTTCCCTAGCTTCACTAGCAACCTCTATATTTGGATGCAGAACACTGAACCTTTATATTACACGTGACAAGTCTTTCTGACTGTAGAAGCAGACACGCATGTACACATATTCTAGCTGTCATCCTAAAGCTAAGCTTGAAGAATGTCACGTACATTTTGCAGACCACACTGTTTTCTGTCAGTTCTGAAGTTACAGAACCATTCAAGCATTCTTCAGTTCTACGAACCACTGAGCAAATAGCTTCGTTGCTTAATTATTTGACTTAAGCAGTGAATAACAGAAAAAAATATATATTGTATGGTTTTGGCCCATAGCAATATAACATTTAAAAAAAACCAATTACATGACACATTTCATATACTTAGAGTGACATACCTTTGATATCATTTTTCTCCATTTCTTTCCACTCCTGAACAAACAGAAACTCACTCTCAGTAAGCGGCCAGCTATTATGTAACACCAATGCTTGTATAATATACTTGTGAAGCTGTGACATAAAATACAACATGTTAATACGTTGGTGATATAGCAATTAGAGTAAGCATTCAAAAGTTCTATAAAAAAGTAAACTGCTAGCTATGGAATTCAGCAAATGAAAAATATAATTAATTTACAAGCTTTCACATTGCAGTATTCACACAAGCTTAGCAACATGGTATTAAATCACACACAATCACAGAATGGTTAAGGCTGGAAGGCAGCTCTAGAGATCATCTAGTCCGATTCCCCTGCTCAAACAGGGACACCTAACTACACTTTATGTATGGACACATAAGATCCTTTCTTAATTTGAGGGGAAGGTAAAGTGTCATAGTATTTTATTTTAATTCTTACAGAATTAAAAATTACATGTTTAACAAGCAAAACTAAACGGAGTTGTTGAAACTGCATTCCTTTGAAGACGTCCATGCAATATTTTCCTAGGTATGTGGTGAGCTGAGACGGAGTTTTGTCTTACATGTTAAGATGTTAAGACCTACTATAGCACTTAGAGCATCAACGCTAGTACTCACTTCTGACTGCATTTGCACTGGAGGTAGCAGGGTTATTAGGTTACGTGCTTTATATATTATGTACACTGAACAGGAAATGATCCCAAAAGCCTTTTTAAAAATGGTTTCCTGCTCTAAAGCCAGTTCTGAATCTCTGGAACACCCAGAGAGATTATATGTCAATAATCATTTTTTTCTTGGGGAAAATAAATTTCAAGGGAAATACATTATTTTGATGTCCCTCTCTAAGAAACTGTCGACTCAGGTAGATTTGTGTGTTTCCTTAAATAGGCTGACAATACATGCTTGCTTAGTAAAACTATTAAAATTGACATTCTGTTAAATTAATCAACTCTAAGTATCAAAATCAAACACTGAAGTATCAGAAGTTAAAGTTTATGACATGCTTCTTAGCCCTCAGTTGAAAGTTATTCTGGACTTGAGTTAGACTTAACAATGAAAAACACTTAAAGAGGGGAAAAAGTCCTCAAATTGAAAACAAAAATGTACCTGGGACCATGTGTTATTCATATAATATATTCATTTTACCCTCCCCATATTGTTGCAGCTTCCAAATGAAAAAATCTTAGTTTTGGATTCCTTGTTCTTCTTGTTCTCGGGTATCAGAATTCCATATTTGTTAAAAAAAATCAATACCCCTTCATCACTTTTGCCTCCAGATCCCTATGATATGCAATCCCTTACTATCTGTGGACTTCCATTTTTCTTTTCAAAGCTTGTCGGAAAGGATTCATCATCTAATATAGCTGGACCTTCTTGTACAAGTCCCGTCTTTAGAGAAGTTTTGGTAGGCTTTGGAGATGCAATATAACTTCTTTTTTTGGACATTCCAGTTTCTGCTTCTTTCTTTGTAGTACTGGGAATAAGCTGGGTTTTGCTTGCTGCAAGAAAAAAGTCAGTGTTACGTTTACAGAAAGCCTATGAGTTAATAACATGAGAAAAACAGATGTCACCAGAAACTATAAGAAAAAATGAAATATTACAGTCAATTTTTTCATGCTGTGCTATGCTTACAAGGTTCCCATTAAAATGTGTATATGTATGTACCTGTATGTACATGTATGTAAAATGTATACCTTTATGTACCTATTGGTCAGCCTTGCTGGGTGGACGGAGGGCTTGGAACTATAGCAGCCTCACTTCAACCAGGTTCATCTACCAGATTCAGGAAGCCCTAACAATATAGGCCACCATTTCTAATACTATTCAATATGATATATAAGATCTAGTATCGTTATCTATGATATCCATCTATCCATCTTACATGAATGGCTACTGGGAAAAGAAAGAGAATTCTAAAAGGGAAAATCACATTGGAAATTGAGTAAGAGTAAAAAGCAGCTTTACTGATGTTACAGTAACAACAGTTTGACCATCAACTGGGAAAGAGAAATATTTTTGACTTTCCTAAGGACAAAAGCCTTTAATTTTCACAAGTCTTATTCTAGAAGCTAAGGATGATACTGTATCACTGCAACAGTTCAGTATAAGATAGTTTCATGTGTGTTGAGGAGATGTCCTGGTAAGTCTGCAAGAGTTGAGAGGCGTATTAGGCTAGATTCAGCAAATTTGATGGGAGATGTGTCAGCGTATCAACGCCAAATCAAAGACTAAATATCCAATGAGAAACATCAATGGAATCAGAAGACATTGTTTCTTAAGGAAGTCAAATGCCACAGATCATTGAGCATGCAGTATATTACTTCTCTAAAGAAAAGTGGTCCCTATTTCCTAAGAAAATCCGTAAGAGTTGCAAAATGAGCTTCGGAGGTGTTTCTCTGAGATACTTTGAAGAAATATTTCATTCAAAATGTCTCAAACTCCTAATTACAAACTATGACTTGCTTTTCTCCATAACATTCAAAATCTTTAGCACCCAAATTATCAGTTGCTAACCCTATGGTAAAGAGACCTGAGGCAAAGAGCACTGAAAAAATGCAGAACACCATTCACCAGGTCATTTTTGCCTTGGGACTTGAAGGAAAGCAATACTCTGTTCTTTCCAGCCTGTATTTTTGGATGTAACTCAGCAAATGTTGAAAAATAAGAAAAAGCTTTTCCTGAGCAAGTCTGGGTGTAAGACATTCTCACTCAAATATAGCCTGCTGAGCTTTCTACTATCAAGTTCTTCATCAAAAGAAACCACAATCACGGGGGTGGCATT
>JAUBNY010000281.1:31697-66631 GCA_032275445.1 Crypturellus soui
TTTTTTTTACTTAGTGGACCTTATTCAGCATGTTAAATAAGCTTTACCCCAAGAATAATCCATTGATTTGAAATATTGACAGTAAGTTGTCATTGCACTGTTCTGCCCTGAATTATGGCAAAATATCAGAGCTGTACCCTTCAAAATCTACATGTGATCAGCTTTAAGTACAGGACCTGTGCTAGCTTACTGTGTAGTCCTTTTCTATAAAAACTTACACATAGAAATTTTGTAACAAAACTAATAGCCTGCATGGTACTATGAGATTTATTTTAGGAGAACATATTTAAAGAGAACATGATGATTTAGTGTTCTAAATTCTTTTGTAACTGACTGATGTTGACTGAAGCCAGTTTATTCTATGAGTAGTCCTTCAGAAGTAACATGAATGCCTATTCAACATTAAACGTTATCATGTTTTATAGCTTAAACAAATATAAAATTATCTACATGCTACAGCAAATGCGTAAGTTCATAATTAAATTAAATTTTTCTGTCACTATCGCAAGATGGAAATTGGTCTGATCAATCAAGAAATATAAGTGTTATATTTCCTGATTTTAATTCTAGCTTTGTGTGACTAGCTGGAAAAATACACTAAAACCCATGCCACCTTCTCCACATCTGCAAAGTCTCTGTTACAGTGTGTTTGTTTTCCCAAAGTACTATGGAATTTCAGTAACTGAAGTACAGATTAGTTTTCAAGACTGAGGCTATGCTCAACAATGTTATTAAGATTTTAAAGTTACAGTCTGTGTACTTCATTCATCAGTGTCAGTATTTCAGGAAATTACAACATTTGTTTATGAAAGTGATGATTTCAGTATTGAACACCCAGTGGTCCATGAAATTCAAATGTTTGTTTTAACATCTTCCTCTTCTCAGGATGCTGCAGTGGTTCATACAAAAAGTTGAATCTAGTTATTCTTCCTTCAATATTTACCTGAATATTATATGTTTGTCATTGGGTATGTAATACTCCTTTATTTCTTTAGTAGAATACAAGTTGTTCATAGCCTCACGAGAGAGGAAAGGGAGTGGAGTATGGGATCCGATGAGCCTGAGCCTCCATTTCCCAGATAATATATGTAAATCACCACTATGTGCTTCAGCCATAAAAGTATATCCTTTCTGAAAGTCAAAAATAAGACATTTTCACTAGGAAATAACATTACTCAAAAAGTGCTCTATGACTGCATGCAACAGACTTTTGTCTATAAACAAAATGTACTTCATAAGCAAGAATATCATAGTATCATGATATCATATCATGCAATGTTCTATTCTGGAAAGTCTTTTTATGACAAAGTTCAATAGAAACAAATATATATTCAACAGGTTTTCTTACAAATAGTAGTGCTATTTGTAAATAATGAATAAAAAAATCAATGCAAAAGACTTGCATAAGTCAAGAACTTTAACTCCAATCTCAGAGCCAGTCACATCAAATCTACACTTTACTATTGCCCAGCAAATAGCATTGCGTTCCACTTCCCAAAGACATTCTCCAGAAGTTTGGCCTTAGGCATATTTCTATAAAAGTAATTATCATACTAAATTCTTGCCATAAGACAACATATTATGTCAGTGTAAAAGAAAGTAAAAATCCTAGCAATCAGTTTTTGGTTGCCCTAAATCTGAGCATATTTTTCAGGTGTGGGCATTGAAGTTTAAATTGAAAAATAAAGGAAAGCGTAAATGTTGTCTATAAAACTGAATTGAAAGTAGTAATACTGGAGTTAAGACTTGCCTATTGACAAAAAGAAATAGAAATAGAAAGTCAAACATGAGAATTGAAAAGTGAAGCGATGTTGAACAAAATGAGAAAAGATATACAAAAAATAAATAAAGTATGAAATGGTTCACAGAAATCTGAACTTTATCAAGCAAGATGAACATAGAAGTCTTTTCTGACATTAAAGGTAGGATTCTTAAAGTAGTAATTTTCTTATAATATGCAGTTTCATATTATAAGACAGATATATAACAGAGTGCTCTCACTTAGGCACAAATGAAAATTAAATATTCAAAAATATAGATTCTATAAATAAAACATTTAGTAGAAGTTAAAATTCTGGCCTTATGTCAGCAAATTTAGCACAGTTACTCTCCAGATGATTATATCACCTATTGAACGCCATGATTTTGATAGAAAAAGGAAAAAGCTGTTGATAGTGAAGATTAAAATAAACATTATCCAAAATACTCAAAGTCTTAGTTTTCTTCTTTTACTCACTAGTGCTCTGAAAGACCGTCTTATGATATCGTGACTCCTTAATTGTCTATATTTTTCAGCTGTCTTGAATTGTTTGCCTAATTAGGACTGCGTTTTCATTAGAACTAGGACAAATTACTCAGCTCATTTCAGCTGTTGTTGAAAATCAGTGAGAGATTGCTCTAAAGAACAACATCCAGTTCTTCACTTCTGAAATAACTTTTAAAGTGAATTTTAAATAAAAAAAAACCCTGTTCCGCTGCTGCCTAAATCTGTTCTCAGTGCAGCTTTTAAGAATAAGACCACTGCATTGAAATGGAATTCTCAGTATTGCAAACATCTTCTCTTCAGTTATTTAGATTTCAGCTCATTAGCTCTTCTGAGTCAGCTCTAAATCAGCTGCTTTATTGTCCATTTTCTCAATCCTTGATACTGAAAAGAAGGAAGTAAAAAAATCCTACAATGCAAAAAAGATTGACACAAATCAGTTCCAAGAGGCTACTGATGCAACACGAGGGGTGAACCATATGAGACTGTCAAATTCTAAACAGCAGAACCTTTGATTTGCTCCAGAATATTAACAACACAAACTAGGAGATATTTTCTGTACCGGAAGAAGGAGGTGACCATGAAGAGAGAGGAAACACAATTTTGGAAAAGGATACCAAAAAGGGAGTCCTAACAGTAAGGTGCAGGATGTGAGTTACTTCATTAAGTATTACTTCATTAATTTATTACCCTTATGTGTTTCAATTCACTATCCCTAAAATCAAAAAGCATTTTTTTTCCTCCTAATATATTTCTCAAAATGAATCTTTCCAGAAGTAAGCTAATTTCCTTAGGTCCTTTCACAGGTAATCAAGATGAATAACTGATCAGTGGTCTTTGCCTCCTTAGAGTTATATTTTCCATACTAAACAGGCTGTAAATAATGATTACTTCTCTTCTTGTATTTGTTACTGACTTTTGAGGAATGGTTATCTCTTTAACACTTTCAACAATGTGTTCATAAGACTTGTGAATAATAAAGTGAGGGGTGAAGAAAATGTACCTGGTAATAGAAAATATGACCGTGGAAGGAGAAAATTTAATGCAGAAAATCCAAATACTGCAAAACAAGCAGTTAAAGTCTGTGTCTGGATTGTAATGGCTGCAGAAAAAAAGACAGGCTTCATTGCTGGTCTGCAGATTTTATCCTCAGTGTCAATCATTTTGAAATAAACTTTAATCTGCTCCAGGAGTGGCTGTGGCAGCAGAATAACAATACCTGCTGATATATATTTTTTAGCTCTAAGTTGCTGATTCATAGTTTTGAAACAGAACACCTACACAGTGGGTTCTTTCAAAAAAGAGCACTTGATCTGTATTAACACCAACACTTGGAATTTAGGCATGTTCTATAATTTCTTACCGTATTACACTGTTGATTTTTTCTTTTTTAAAACAAAATACTATTAAAAGGAAAGGTAAAAATTAAAATAATACCACTGTATCCTATATTTTAAAATAATCATGTAAGGTCTTGTCAAAACATCAAGGGAATCAAACTAAATTGTATAGTATAAAGTTACATTTGTATTGACAAACTCAGCAGCAGAGCAGTAGCATTAGTAAGAAGTGGAGTAACAAGCAGAAAAATGAAGCATAACTATACCATTCTGTTCTAATACTCTTAAATCAAAATCACTTTTTATTCTTGTTACCATATTTAATATCATGTGGTGTAAAGCTTAGAGAAAAATAGCATCAGCTTTAATTAGGGAGTTTTTCAGCAAAGAAGAGGAACAGAAAGAGGTCTATTTTAATTAGTTGACAATAGAATCACTGAGTATTACACATTATGTACTGTACTCCTAAGAAAATATTGTAATTCTAGAAAATAACTGATGGGTCAGGGTATAGAAAAAGGAGTATTTCCTATAATAAAACCATTGTACTGCACAAATGTCCTGGTAAGATATTATTTGTAATAATATAATCTTGGATATTTTTATTCAAGAAAGTTATCTTGCATAGTACGAGCACTGAGAAAAAATTAGTACAATCAGGGGAATGGAAAGTCTGTTGTGCAAGGCAGAACTAGACAACTGTAGCAAAAGAGATGCAGAAAGGGGACCTAGAATGCATCTGAGGCTGTGATTGTGCTCTTCATGACCTGTCACTTTTCTTAAAGGCAGTAAGTTATGTTTCACCACTGAGATTTCTTTTTGGCATCCTGTCACTTGCCACTGGCACTATCTGGCGGAATACTCACCCCATCACTGAAGATCGCAAATCTGTTGTGAGAACTAATCTAAAGAGAACTAATCTAACCTCCCTGCATCCCTGTTTTTTAAACCACACTCCTTTTTAGCAGTAGCAATTCTTACCTGGCATTTTCAGCCAGTATTTACTTTAAACACCAGGTAAATGAAGTTTATTCTAGCAAAAAATTCTTACTATGTATAAAATGGGAAGTAGAGTTACAAAACAAAACACACACAAGAAAGCTACTCCTACAATGTTAGGGTACAACTGACATCAATTCCTTGCTGTTGATAGATGAAACTGGGAAGAATAATATGTGAGCTTGCCTTCACTGAAAAGTCAGCTGTGAATATGTGAATAGTACACTTAATATTACTGATAAGAGCAGTCTAGAATAGGAAAGGAGTAGCAAATGTTTATTTAGATAGATTAAAGGGTTTGCTTTTAATTAGGTATGATGAATTTTTGAACTGTCTGAAAGATAACTAAATAAGAGTTTAAAGCAATCACAAAACTTTTTAATTATGTCTATCTAGGATTTGTAGTAGTACAAGTCAACATTTTTTTTTTTTTAAAAAAGGTAAACGCCAAAGATGTAAGTAGGAGTAAGGCCTAAAAAACATGTAAATTAATCATTCCTTGCTCACTATTTGCACTGCCTCAAGATAATCCTTGGTGCACAGTTCACTATGCACAATGATAAAAATCATAAACAAACAAACAAAAAAATAGAGCAACTGGAAAGAGTTCAGAGGGGAAAAGAGACACAATAACCAAGAATGTAGAAGAGATAACTTAAAAGGAAAGACTGAGAAAACCATCTTAGCTTAAGGCAGGAGGCAGAAAAGTTGTGAGAATTACATTTAATAATATAACTATTTTTTGCAGTGAATTAAGTTCAATATAGTAATGCTGCTTCGGTTTGAGGGGGGAGCATATATAAAGCTGTATCTGGCATCCTTGCTTCAATTATCACTATCATTTGCTAGTGTATGCTTTGTGTAAACAACACAACACAACACAAACTTACACATAAGGCTATTCATGCCTCATTCTTACTAGGGTTTCTTATTCTTCAAGATATTTCTGCCAATTGGACTGCATCAGCAGCTACCAGATTGTCACTGAGTACAAAAGCACAGAGAAGGTGGAAGATATGTCTCCATTTGGAGATAATCACAAATATCAAAGAAAATTAAGATCATTCCTTCAATGTAGAAGGTTTCTGTCTTTAAAATGGTATTTTTTACAACCACTCTTTGCACTTACCTTATTCTTGGGATAAATGCGAGGTGCCACTTTGAAAAAGACATGTGGCATTTCCTCCAGTGTGTCATTATCAATTACATGGAGTCTACATGCAGGGATAGAGGTGTACATCTTTGGCACTACAAGCATGTCTTCTGGAACATAAAATGTCTCTCTATTAAAAAAAAAAAAAAGTAAACTCACATTAAAAATATTTTAAATTTCACTAATAAAATGATTTCTGGAACACACAATAATAGCAATCATTAGAATTGCAGGAAAGTAAAATCATATATTTTTATAGCACATAAGTGATAAACTACAGTGAATCAAAAACTTTGCTTCTCCATAAGGGTTATATTGAGGTATGAACTCACCTGAAAATCACAAACCAAACATTTGGTGGCTGATCAGCATATGTTACAACATAGTCAGTAAATGAGATCTTGGACCATTCGTCTTCATAACAAGGAAACCTTTCAATTGACTTACAGTTACTTTTAAACATTTCTCTAGAAAGCAGAAAACAAGATAAACATCTAAATCTAATGAAGAGAAGGCAAATAACTTGACATTACTGTATGCTAATCATGAAAAACACTGCTTTTTGTGTTAGTGTAAAATAATTGTACAAAATGTGCTACCAGCATTTATTTAGTAGCTGATCAAAATGTAGTATCCCAAAACTGCAAGTAATGTATTTCAGTAGCTCAGAAATGGTAAATCTAAGGGGGTGGGGAAGGTGCTTTTCAAGTTCGAGAGCTAACGGCCTGTAATTGCCAACATGAATATTTGCATCAGACTGCAATTGCTTATAGCAGCCCCAAATATCATGGCTTCTGTAAGATTTCTTTGACTGTTTTAAATTAGGTAGCATAGCTCCAGTTTTCACATTAAACTCACATTAGACTGTCATCTTAAACCTGTGGCTGCATTAGGAAATTAAACAACCCTTTTTTTCTCGTTTTTAAGGCTTTTTTTGAACAACAAGTGATTGCCCAGTATAACCATATAACTTAAATGGTGATTTAAAGGCCTTAAATGTAAAGGTTTTCTTTTCACACATGAGAAAACCTTCAAAACTTACTAGTAAGGTAAATAAACACTCTGATGTTACTAAATTCTATGAAATTACAGTTAATCTAACTGGTACCAAGCTGACATCATAAAGTTTTATTAATCACTAACAGTATCAAAAAATTCCTTTGGACAAAGCAACGTGAATATCAGCAGACAAAATTCTCCATTATGTGAATGGAAGTTGAGCAGTAGTCAGGTGAAGGTTAGGAAGAACATAGGAACTCCATGTTTTAGCTCCTTCCAGTGATCTTCTCTGCAGATTACAGGAGAAAGAACAGCCACGAAGGTGACAAGATGCCCTTTTTCCTGTCACTACCCCAGCTTTGAACTATTCTTCAACTATCTGCTTTCAGCAGTAAACAAGCAGGATATTTTCATTGCTCTATCTCATTCAATGTATTGAACCATTTATGTGAAGTGGACAACATCTATTTTCAGTGATGCCTGTCTTCTTTTTGTTTTACAAACATTTTATAAATATGTTCAAATTGTTGAAAAGTTTTTATCCACAAAATCTAACCAATGCTATTTTCATATTTTGTTATTATTAATAGGACTTAGATAAAAGAATCATACATTCATGTTTTTAACAATGATAATAGCCAACTTTGATATTTAATTAAGGTGAGAACCACAGCACAGATCCATACATTGCCAGAAGTAATTTAAAGCAAACCAGTTTGAAACTTCAGTTCTTGAAGTTTTGCAAAGATTCTTTCACCATCGATAAAAAGTATACAGATGTGCACAAATAGTATCAGAAAACCTCAAACTTGTAAATTCTTTAAAAATTACAAGAGGAACAAACTATCCTGAATTTCTCCTAGGAAAATAAGACATTATGTTAAATAGGTGTCAACCCCAGCACACACATAGAAGTTTTAGGGCATTTTGAACTAGGGCTTTGACTTGTAAAACAGTTCGGCTTTTGGACTCTTCTAAGTCTCTGCTTAGAGAGAAGAAAAGCTCCTACTCTAATAACTGCCACAAAATTCCTACATGTCTGTCAACTGTAAAAATAATCACAGTAACATGATTTTCACACTCAAATATGTACTCTTAGACAATGCCTAAGAATCTAGCCTAAAAGTTCTAAAAGATTGAAAGTAGACATAAAACTGCATCTGATCTTTGCTTCTTGAGAAATGTTGCAAATCTGAAATTCAGCTTTTCTTTTTATTCCAAAAATGTTTGGAACTAGGACTTGATGTTCCTGTCTGCATGCAAATGTTTTACTCACTCTAGTAATGTTGATTAGAAACACCAAAAACTGAAAAAAAAGTGTCATGAGAATTCTTCATGCTGTTTATAAGGAATGAAAACTTGTACCGACAGCTAGTAATTACTGCCAGTTCTTACTCCTCAGCACTGACACAACTGAGCTACTGCTGGAATTACGTGAACACCTTCAGAGGGATATTTGAAAGACTTCATGAAGACACATGATCTCCAAACAGTGCCATGCTTGCAAATAATTTAAGGAACACTGCTATAATTAATGCAGCTGACTTCACAGAACCCATAATTACACACCAGGGAAAGCATCCACCTGCAAAAATACACCTACTTTCCTTGAAGGAAGTGATAAAAACAAATCCTTTGATGCTAAAAACTGTATTATAATTAAATAAGGTTTCTGGCATAGTCACCACCTTTGTTAATCACCTAATGTTGATAAAGCTTCCCTAAGAGGAAAACAGGAAGCAAATGCTTCTTTAAAGCAACTTTAGGTGCTTAGTCAAAGAATCAGAAGAATCAGTATCAGATTTATATTTACAAAACAGTTTATAAGATACAAAACAATAAACAAACAAACAAACAAAAACCAGACAACAATATTCTAGCTCAAGCTGCAGGAAAACAGCTTGTACATAGTAAAATGTATAGTTAAAGATTAGATTGTCATACAAGTTTTTTTTTGACATAGCTTAGCTTCACTGAAAGAATCTCTTGCAATATTTACTTTGTGAACCAGCAATCTATGCCAATACTATGCAATAGCCTGCACAAAATCTATGCAATATGCTGCACTGATATTTGCTAAATCATTACCTCAACAACATTATAGCACACTGTTCAGAATTCAACTCAATCAGATCCCACAATTTTGTCAAGGTTTCTTTGACGTTAGTGTTTTCTTTAGTACCTGAAAATAATGGAGATAATAAGTCAGAAAATTTATGTAACTCTTTCTAAATCTATGCCTGAAAAATACTTTGAAAAAAAAAAAACTACTTACGCAAGTCAATTTTTGTATGAGTCATTGTTTTATTATCTAAAAATTTATAGAAGTCTCACACAACTGAAAGTTAATCTTTGATAGAGGAAATTCCCTTAATCATATTACTGATTTGCACTTATCAGCATTTCTGCTATTGCAAAAAATGATGAGATCAATATCTTCTCTGATTTACAGATCCTCTTTATAACATACTCTATCTTAGCATGAGATAAGAGGTGATTTCTGTTCCCAGGAAAGACAGTTTGTCTTCCAAAGCAGCTTTTACTTGCAGATACTGCTAAGGTGTAAGTAGGTGCCTGGGCAATCTCTACAGACAATAAAAAGAATCAGGCAGCTCCAAAAGGTACTTCATCCTATCTGTGACCGATAGATACCTCTGAGATGACAGAACATGCTGCCCTCAAAAAGTGTTTATTTCTATCCACAGAATAAAAATAAGGATGAGGCAAACTAGCTTAGATCTGATGCCTAACTTCTCCTGTCTAAACTTCGTCAAAATCCTCCTCTACTGTATAATGACAGAATTGAAAAGGAAAATAAAAAGAATAGAGGAAAAGTAAGAATAGTGTAAAAACAAGTAAGAAAGTAGGAAAAAATGAAGAAAAGATCCAGAAAAGCAGTATGATTGAACAAAAAGGTGAAGCACTGGAAAGAAATGGTCAGAGTAAAGGTAATGGAATGGAGACAAATCAGACGAGGATAAGAAAGACATTATATACAACAAAAGAAGAGTTTTGGAATACTAAGTGCTTAAAACATAATAATCTAAAGAAGAACAGATTCTGGGCTCTGGGATTTGCAGGAATTAATAATATTAGTGAAAGTTTGCTAAAACTTTCCAAATCTACATGGCACTTTGTAAATACAAATAGAAGGGTAGGATATTTGGAACAGAAAACTTATGTAAAACTAGGATAGAAGTTTAGGAGCAAGACAGCCCTGGAATTACTGATGGGGAGATGAAGGTAGGAAAGAGAACTTGAAGAGCTCGGTTGATGCAGGTAATATAAAATAGAAAAAACTCCTGCAATGATGATAACCTCCAACAGAAGGGCAAGAGCAATCAAAATTGTCTAGCTTGGATTCAGTAAGGTTTCCACACCACCTCTCATACCACTCTCTTTATCATAAACTGATAAAATATGGGTTAGATGAGCAGAGAACGACAAAATGGCTGAACAGCAGAGCTCATAAGTTCGTGATCACTGGCACAAAGGAGGTCAGTAACTAGCTGTGTACCCCACGGATAAAACCGGGGGGACAATCCACTTATTCATCAGTGACCTTGTCAATGGGATGGAGCACACCCTCAGCAAATTTGCTGATGATACAAAATCCGGAAGAGTCATTGATAACTCAGAGGGTTATGCTGGCATTCAGGGATTTTGACAAGCTGGAGAGATGGGCAGAGAGGGACCTTGTAATTTTAACAAAGGCAGTATCAAGTCCTGCACCTGGAAAGGAATAAACCCATGCACTAGTACTGGCTGGAGGCTGACCTACTAGAAAGAAGCTCTGTGGAGAAGTATCTGGAAATCCTGATGAACAAGTTGACCCTGAGATAGCAATATGTACTTGTGGCCAAGAAGGTCTGCAATGTGTTGCATTAGGGGAAGCATTGCCAGCAGGTACAAGGTACAAGGATCCTTTCTCTCTACTCAGCCCTGGTGAGATCACATCCAGAGTGGTGGGTCCAGGAGAGACATGGAGCTACTGGAATGAGTCCAGTAAAGATGATGAAAGCTTGCAGTCATTATGAGCGATGATGAAAGCTTGGAGTCCTTATGGACCTCACTCATAGGGGTGAGAAGACTGAAGGGTGATTCCATCAATGCAAATAAGTTTCTGAAGGGAGGGTTTGAGGAGCATAGGGCTGGAGTGGTGCCCAATCACAGGACAAGAGGCAATTGGCACAAACTTAAATACAGAAAGTTCCACTTGAATATAAATATTTTTTCTCTTACTGTGCGAGTGGTCAAACACTGGAATATGTTGCCAGGGACACTGTTGAATCTCCATCCTTGGAGACAGTCAAAACCTAACTGGACATAGTTCTGGGAAACCTGCTCTAGGTGACCCTGTTCTAGATGTCGGCCAGAGGTCTCTGCCACTTCAACCATCCTGTGATACTGGGGACGACCTACTAAAGACGGACTGCATCTCTCACAGTGGAGCAGTTTTGCTTGTCAAGCTTCTCAGACATTCATATATTGTGAGGCTAGAAGGAAGGCGGCTTCTTCCTTGGGATCAATCATCTGACTTGTTGCATAAGAGTCTTGCTACACATTAATTGCTATTTCATCCTATATAAAATGATCAATTAAATATTTTCTGAATTGCACAAATATGATTTTAAAGTTTGCAGCGATGGAAACCCAAAACAAATCTTGTGGTCTGCTTTTTTCCAGTATTCCTTTAATTCAGTATAAAACTCTTGAAAATACTTTTGAAAAAGCTCTTGAATAAAAATTTTACCAATGATATTTAGATTTTTGGAGCCTAAGTTCACACTGTTAAATATAGTTTACTATGTAGATTAAAAAAAAGAAATCCAAAAAACTTGAGTGTACAGCATGAGACCAACAACCCTCCCCCAAATCTCTTGCTTATGATTCACAAATCTTCATGTATATTTTCCTGTAAATTATATTTAACGTTTTATCTAAAATGGCTATGACAATGTTAAAATATTATTTGGTAAAACTCACACAAACCTATTTGTGGCAAAGACATAAAAGAATGATATGTATTTAAAATTTTATTTTTCAAATAGCAAACATTCAGTCCAGTTCTAAGCTAAAATTGTATTAGCTGCTTTAACAGCTATCAAAATCAATGTAGTAGGTCTTTCCTGTACCTCAATCACTTTTTAGTGTCCTATGTGCTACGGAATGAGTTAGGTTGAGCAATATTCTATTTTTTTTCAGAGGTTCTACTATAATGTTTTATTATATTGCAGTTCATTTTAACAAGATACTAATTAGTACAAATTAGTACAAATATCTGAGCAAGAGGCAAATTAAAACTTTTTATTAAAAAGGTTTTTTAAAGGACATACCCGGTTTTCTGCCTTTTATCACTTTCCTAACATAGGTCCCCCTCCAGCTGGCTTGAAGTTTGAGTGCTGCTGCTTCTTCTTCAGAAGTGGGAATTCTGTTCTGCCAGCTACTAGCGGAAGACGTGTCAAAAAAGTCTGAAAGAAGAGAATGATAATGAATGACAACAATGGAAATCACATAGCTGCTTGCTATGAGGGTAAAAAAAGAAAAAGAGAAAAAGAGAAATATAATCCATAGAGTGGTTTGTGCCTAAAACCTCCATTTATGACAGAAATAAAACTCTGGCAATGTACCTCTATAAAAAATACCAGAAATTAATTCATGATAAAAATAAACACAATTACTGTGTAATTACATAAAGTTATCATGCAACTACTGTGCTAATTCCAAAGGCTAAATCATTGAGGCCTTACTTCTTACAAACAGCTACTGCAGTATTTTTTATCTTCTAATGTAATTTTGAAGTAACTTTCCAAACATGAATCAAAAGAATTTAAGACAGTAAAGTCTAAGTCTGAATACATCTCAAAAGAAGAGCTTTGCAAGATTTTAAACGTTTCCATGTACATGTCTGTCTTCTCTATACTTTTCCAGTTATCTGCCAAACTACATTTTGAAATAAATTTGTCCCGGCTACATGCCTGTTTATTTTACAATTAAATAAGCCAGTGGCAAAGCACTGTGTTGTACCTTTTGACCCTACTCATGTTCGTTAGTGACTCCGCTAATGCTGTGGAACTCAACACTGGCTTCTCTTGGAAGGGAGGGTAAATATCTATGGCTGTGGCCAACAACTAGAGTCTTGGTCTTCTACTCTGGAAGGGGTTATTCAAAGACCAATGAGCTGGAAGGGCTAGCATTTTTGAAAAGCTGAAAATCACTTAGGCTTTTTTACACTAACTGATTACAAAGTTTCTTCGGGTCTGTGTATGACACTACAGACTATTTTTTACATTTGAATATCTAAGTTTCTTCAAAACCATCAAAAGTTTAATCCTATGCTGAAAACAAGAAGCACTGAAAAATTTCTGGATTTTTCATAAAGTTTTAATATATTATGTTCTAACCTTTAAAATACATTGTCATTAGAACAAAATATTTTGATCTGTATGACAGAAGTCAAAATAAAAAATCAGAATGAAACATTTGGACTTTAAACAGGTCTACGTTGCATGTACTGCAGAGGCATTTTATATATTCCCAGTAATGGCAAGCCTCCTCCACCTGTTACTGCAACTAAAGTTCAAGTCCAAAATAAGTTCATGAAGAAACAATTGTCTAGAATCATTTCTCCAGCCTCACAGCACAACTGCATGATCACTGATCTTATATCACCTTTCTAGAAGAGAGATAAGCGTATTCTGAAAGAACAAAGGAGTAATAGGGCTCTTAAATTATGACAAACACAGAAAAGCTTATAGTCTATTTGATTTTTTTTTGAATCCAAAGTTTGACTTCAAGGCAAAACAAAACTTCAGACGAGGGTATTCTTACAAAACTGTACACACAAAATACTCAACAACTTCAAAGCTGAGACCCTCCCTGAGAAATAAACATATCTTCTGACTTAGCCTCAATGACTGTCAGGTGACTGAGGCTCCAGGCTTTGAAATCAGTCCACAAACCTCCAGTGAGATCATAAACTGACCTGACTCATTACATAGCCCAGTGAAAGCAGCACAAGGTGAGCAGAGGCAAGCAGCAATGAGCCATTAAGACTGTCTCGCCTCGCTTGTGCAACCTCATGGTGAGATGCTTCCTTTCCTAGGAACCATCACATGCCTCTTTAAATTCAGTATCATATGACTGCCAAAAGGGCAGAGGCTCTTTATTTCTCTCTCACCAGATGACTGCTGAAGAGCTGTGCAATGGAGAAGCACTTAGTTTAAATAACTCCCGTCTTTCTCTCATGTTTACCCGCTGTGGTCTCCTGTTTGCTTCTCACAGCCCCTGTGCTAGCAGTTCCAGAGGGTTGGGCAGTATTTGGTAGACAGATCAATGTTACTAGATTATTTTCAGGCTGGCTTCTCAGAAACCTTACCATGCAGGACTTCTGCCTGCAATATCCTTGCCGAGTGAATCAATAACGTGCAAAATGAACAAGCTAATGTAAAATAGAGGTGGCATTTCAAAAAAAAAAGTTCAGATATGACTTGATCTGCCCTTCCCCTTTCTGTGTCACACACAGGCAAGAGAAAGATTTATTTTGCCTCCTACAGTACCTTCCACTGATGCTTTCTATTTTCCACAGGATTATAACTCATACCTTGACAAGATCTGAGCAACTAAAGTGACAATGCTGCAGTGAGGTCAAGCGCATATGGGCCAAGTATGGGCCCATGAGTCTGATGACTTTCTACACCTTTCTGCAATGCATCTTTCACTTGTGTTTTCATTCTATCTACCTATTTTTTCCACCACCACTTAGCTTCCTTTTTTTTTCCTTTTTTTTTTCTTTTTTTTTGAATGTAGATGTCTCCATTTAAGTTTCTGGGACAACATCTGAACAAAAGCAATTAATAGTTTGTGATTAAAAAGTTTGCGATTAAAAAGTTCGTAATTAAGTAACCTTTTCTCAGGAAAGGAAAATGAATTTGGCAGATAAATTATACACCAGAAGAAACCAAACAAAAATAAAACTCGTCTCCTCTACAGATTTTTTCTTCTTCTTCTGGCTGCGCTCAAAATTCTAAAAATACCCCATCACAGTTCATCTTATGATTAACTATCACATATAAGGTCTTGCTCCAACATGCCAACTGCATACATTTATCTGTGTCGATTATTCAAGTCTAATTAAAAAAATGCCATCTCTTCTACTGTGGACAAAACCTAAATTTTCTTTGGAATGCAGAAATCCTGAAGAATGTGAAAGGTGTTGGTGACTTTTTCAAGTGGTGTAATAAATGTCAGTATGTTGACTCTTATAACCTATATCACTGTCATAAGATATAAATCTGTGAAAAATACAGCAATTCAGTAATTCTTCATCTCTGATGTCTTACAGAATAATCTTCAGAAGAGAGGATGTTTGGAGGAAAATCTCCATTAAAGTGTCAAATAAAGAGTATACATGATTTCTTAAAGAAGAAAAGTTAGTAAAGACATTCCTGAAATTTTTGTTTTTAAAAATTTACAAACATAAACTGACAGATGAAAGGAATTCAGTATAATTCTGCTTCACCAAGATCAAATAATTAATGCCATAAATTTATAACAGCACAAGGAGATGCAAAGTCCCTCCTGAAAGTCCTGGAATGCATCTTCCTGCAAATTTTTTCAGATTAATTATTTTTCTGTTTTGAATAATAAATAAACCCTCTATTAATAAACAACCCTCTATTAATAAATTATTATTTAAAAGTTATAAAGACTGCAATGCCTCTTAAAATGAATGAGAACAATGCATTTGGTCAACAAAACATAAACATCCAGAAAAAGAAAATACTATTTCTTTTCTGAGACCTGTCTCACTGAGGAATTTCAAACACTTCCTCCCAACAGTAGAAAATTTAGACATGCCATAGGATACCAACTAGGATTACCTAAGGGAGAAAACACAAGATCATTGAAAAGTTAATTCCCTCTATCTTAACAAGTGGCAAATAAATTTCAAGTGTCTAGCAATATCGATATAGTACCTGAAGACACACTGTCATCCTCAGAAACCTCAATAGCTTTAAAATCCAAAGTGAAGGATTTGAAAGCAAATCGATAACTGGGAGGAACCTTGTTGGCTAATACATGTTTGATCAAACACCAAAATGCGCTATTGAAAACCTAAAATGAAAAAGAAAAAAAGATTCATTTTTAAAAGCTGATTTACTTTGCTTTTTATTAACGTTTCAAATGTTTTTGTTTCTCCTTCTTTCTGTAAAAGCACAGTTTATACTTCTAACTTCCTCTAGCAAAGATGGAATCAAAAAATTAGTCCTTGCAGTTGGACTGAAATGCTTCAAGCTGAGAATGAAGACAAAACCTGTGCATATCTGGTTTACTAAATACAGAAGAGATTCTGCAACAAAAACATTATCATCTAAAGTATCTTAGTGGTTTATATGAGGTGAATTGATGGTCTCAGTCCAGAGCATCAAACACATCATTATTATCATCACGAGGATTGGCTTTTTTGTTATAAGTTTTAGAACAGAGACCAACAACTGAATGGGCATGTTTACTGAATAAGGAGATGGCATCATTAACAAAAAATACAAATATGCTGATGTACAAAAGAAGACTTGGCGTCCTACTTATGTGACCAAATTGATGGTTTTATTTTTAATTTCATCATACTGATGCCCTTTAACAAGCAGAAAATCGGTCTCCCTTTTCTTCTTCCACCAGCTGGAAATGTTTTTCAGAGCCTGTATCATAATTTGAAAAGAAAAAAATGGTAACACTTTTCTCTTTTCACTTTTCTTATTTCAGATTGTTCTGCTTACTGGAATATTTTATCCTGAGTAATGTATAGTAACATTAATAACAACTTCCTTTGTTTTGAAAGATTTAATACTAGTGAAGAAACAATCTGCTTTCTTACATGCTTATGTTCAAAGCAATTCTTCATTGTTTGTATTGGAAATGGATCACTTCCACATTTTTATGCTTGAAAAACTGCTAGATAATTCAGTGCCTCTCTTTTGAATTTAGTTTGTTTGTTTTCTTTAAACTACACACTAGTTTTCTTGGAGGAGTAGGGGATATAGATGTTTCCTCCTACTGATTTTTTTTAAATCCCTAAGTTTTACATACATATCTTATATGAGCATATGCATTTAACAGTGTCAATATCCATTTTAAAGAGGTCAAATCATATTTCACTTTGAACTTGGCATGAAAAATAGAGCTGTTGAGAGATGCACCTAGAATCAATTGTGACTTCTTCCTTAGTTTTGTTGTCTTGATGAATTTTAGCCTCACGGCAAGCCAATATACAAAAGTAGCGACTTATGTGTGCTATTTTTTTAATATCAGTATTTATAAAAATATGAATCTCCTTTTATTCAGTCTTCTAAAATATACAGTCTAAATGGCATGAGCTTGTCATTGATAAAAGTTACTGAAGCTGAAATACAAATTGATTGTTGAAAAATAAAGTTGTAACAGTACTATCAAAATGTGCATATAACATAAATTAGCCTATCTTCTGTAACACTTGTTTTAGTAGTAATCTATTTATGTAAAGAGAGAGATTTATGTAAAAAGCATAACTGTTTAATTATGCATACGGAGATCTTTGAATTCATCATACATAAACAGCATAAAGGCTAAATAAGAATATAGTAGATCAAAAACAAAACAAAACAATGCATGAATACTGCCTTCAGTATCATAAGCCATACCACTGCCATCATTATTAGACATAGAAGCACAGAACCATCCTGTCTTTTTCTTTCTGAATTTCTGGTCATTTCTTTTGAATCCCAAATTACATAATAAAATTAAGAAAATTAAGAAAACAAGACACTCAGATTTAGAATGTCCTTCTCTGAACATATTAAAATTTGTTTCTATTAAGAGAAATACAGCACACAGTTGCAAATTCTGTCATTTGTGCTTACACTTAATAATGAATGTGATATTTGGAGCACTCAGGAGATCATTTTTGAAAGTGCAGTCACAATGTCAAGCTGTTATTCAACTTTGGCAGCCTTTAGTTATATGTTTATTAAATTGTTTGTTCACCTCGGTGTGTTCTTCAACTATTCTAGCACCCTGGATGCCAGGAGGAAAGTATGTCAGTTCCAACCCCTTCAGAGCCCTAGGAAGTTCAAGATTACTGCTGAATTTTTTTATCACATTTCCAATCGCTTTCAAGATAGCTGTAGCTTGTTCTATAAACTGGTAGCTCTCCTGGGGAGACAGAAGAAAAGCAACCATTGTTAGCCAAATTGTTTCAAGATTTTCTATTGCTTTATTTTGGTATCGTAGCAGTATCTAAAAATTTTATCCATGCTAAAGTATCAAGCTTTTATTAAATCAATCAATTGCAATTAATTTTATCAACTGTCAGATTGATTAGGTTTCTGGTATCAAAAGCATTCAAAATGACATTGATTTGAGCTATTGAAATGAAAAAAATACAACATTAAAACAGGCAGCTTATATATCTTATAGTTTTCAATTTTCCTGTATTACTAGTCCTAGAACATTTCATCAAAAATAGTGTGTTTGTTAGTGCAATACACAGCTTTGCTTGTATTATAAATGGACACAGATGAGCATTTATATCCTGCTGAATGCAATGTCCAAACACATAATGCCTAAAGAATCTTTAATCTTCATCAGGGTATCTGTGCAAGAATGTGGATACTATTTTGCAGGGAAGATACTCAAGAGAAACTGCACTCTCGGCAAAAAGTGCAGAGAAGACCCCTGGATATAATTATGCCTTATTTTTTAGGACAAGGAGATAGTCCAGAGACATCATTTTTTCAGTGCTCAACTTCTTTCCTACAATAGATATCAAAAATTTGTATGAGACACTATACTAACATATTACTGGACCCTGAAATTACAGTGCTACATAAATTGCTGTTAAATGCACGTTTCGATAATTCTTTTTCAAAGCTGTGCTTTAGAAGCTATACTGCCTTCCCCAGTGCCCATGCTAGATAAGTGGGCCTCCTTCTTGCAAAAGGAAATTTTGAAAATATGGATGGCAGTGACGTTGTGTGGACTGTATGCAATCACAACAAAGAGCTGTAATAATTACTTCCCAGGGCCTCTTATTGCAGGTATGCAAAGCTGTTTGAATCAATTGTTCCTTTTAAGGAACCTTGGGACTCACTGAATAATATTGATCTCATGGGACAAAATAAATTCACTGATGATCTCATGGGACAAAACATACTTAGTTTATATTACTAAGCAGATAGTTTTGAATAGAGATAGTATACTGGTATCTGTATATATACTTTATCACAGTTTTATTACACCTTCTACTTTTATCCAAACACTCATTCATTTCATATTGAAATTAATACTATACCATTAAAAAGAGCTATTATATCTTAAAATATGACAATATTTTATTTTAAAAACAGATAGTAGTCACATATTTAGCAAAATTCTTAATTAGTTTTGGCTACACAAACCTTCTCAAGACTTGACATCACAGTATCTTCTTCTCCAAAGACACATGGCACCATGCTACATAGATGAAGATGATGTCCTATGGGAGAACTTACAGTGAAGAGCAACACATGCCGCCTACAGTAAAGAAAGAGAAATCCAAAAATAACTCTTTATTTTATCACAAAGATTCTTAAAATTTTATTTTCATACAATCATTTAATTTTGTGCATTAAATTTCATACAGTAATTATTTTCATACAATAATCCTTCCTTGGATTCACTTGCTCCTCAAATCTTGCAATTCTAACTCATTGCTTTTCAAGGACCTCCAAACACAGGTTACAGAGTCAATCAGAAAACTCACTATTTTATTTTTGCTTCTTAACATAATTTGTTTAGTTTTGTTTTTGTTTTCTATGGGAAATATAAATATTTTAACTATTTCATATGGATACAAACTCAAGTTTCATTAGTCAGTGACTACCTAAAAGCAAAAATTAAAAATAAGCATTATAGTTAGTTTGCCTGAAAACTTGAGAACATATTTATTCCAGAAAGCTTGGCATGAAAGTCAAGGTTTCTCATCACACCTAATGTATATCATAATTTCCATATTTGCATAGATGGTGATCAGAAAAATTTAACACATAGACACATCAGGCTAAAAGAATACTACAAAATGATCATACTATTGAGCAACTGTGGGAAAACCATTCTTTCTCACGTGGCAAACCACAGAAATTCAGTATGTTTAATGGGGAATCATCCAGCTCAGTTTATTCTTGTTCAGCTGATGGTACCTTTTAACAGATTCTCACTACGAATAACACATTCTTTTAAATGTGTAATTCAACACAGGAGTCTCATACTCTTCTCTCCAGTCCTGCAGTCCTCTTCCTCTTCCCACGTGGAGTCTCAATGAAATACTTGAGACCCCTGCTAGTATCAAACGATGGGGCTTGAGATTTTTATTTCACTGACACGATGGCATTTAGCTGGAGAAGAAGCTTGTGCGGGCCAGAAATTGAGGTCCAGAAGTGAGAATAAAGATAGAAGCCTAGAGAGTTTCTCCTCTACACATGCTCTTTTTTCAATCTTTTTCTGAGTGAAATCTGAAGTGCTTTCTAGCAGCTACCAAACAGAGGCAAGAAAGAGCCTCCCTGGCTTAGCAAGTCTTTTTCCATCTGGAATGAAATGCAGGAACAGTCAATAATCCCAGTTCTCTCTCACACACACTGTAAGTAAAAGCTTGCTCAGAGGCTGTTGGCTGTCCCTGCAGCAAGGAAGAGCAAAGGAGAGGCTATTATCTGTGATAGCACCCGTGGTAGCTCCAAAATTGGCAAGTCCAAAAGATACTTGCCTGCCTTCATACTTATGTTAAAGGAATATTTATTCACTCAGAATTTCAACAGTGATATCTCCCCACAGGACAGATATGCTACCTTTGGAAAGTGCAGAGAGAAAATGCATGTACTGACAAAAATAGCCTATAAATGTAATAATAACTTTTCTGAATTTACTATGATCTAAAGACATCTCTGTCTAAAGACATCTGATAGAGGATTCTCTATCAGAGGTCTTTGGTATAGTATGAACATGTTGTTCTTGCAGTATTTCAGTTTTCTGAAATTTTCTATTTTCTATTCTATTCTAGAAAAATCTATTCAATTTTCTGAAGTATTTTTGTTGTCTTGTAACTACACAAATTTTGCTATTGATATATATTTATACTATGGGAATCACAAACTGCCATAGAAGAAAGAAGTTGAAAGTTAAGTTCATTACTTTTTAAATACATTTTGTCTCATCTCTTTCAAATTAAACTGGTGATTAATATTTCAGAAAAGGAAAAGGCTGCAATAAATTAGTCAATAATATTATGTTTGTGGCAAAATATTACAATATCATGTTTTCTTCACTGGAAGCATTTTTCAGAAATGAACAAAATATCAAAAGGTTTTGGTATTTATTATATTCATTATATTTAATTCAATATAGTATTTATTATATATAATAATAAAATAATAATTAGATTTAATTTATAAGTATATGCTAATAAAATTACTAATGTGATTGATTTATTATATATTTATATAATATTTAATTTAATATTTGTTATATTAACACTCCTAACACTCCTAATTGATTATCTGGAGTTATATGGAAGGACAAATAAATCATACTAAGCATTAATAATATGATTTTGATAAAACTTAATTTTGGAATACAAAGTAAGCTATGTAAGACTATTGGTCGATTATCTCAGATTTTTTCCTTTTAAGCCTCAGAAAACGTATTTCAAAAAAAGCTATGAAATTTCCTGCCATATCATCATTCTTTAACAATTCAACAAAAATCCTAATCTTTTTATTGCTGTTGATACTTTGAGAAACATTTTAAAACATTCTATTTCTAGTCAGAATTTTAAGTAAAAATTTGTATTCTAGTTTTATAACACCCATGTGATTCCTCCTCTTACTGCTTATCAGTAAAACTAAGGAATTCATTGTCTTTTTAAGACTTTGGTAATTATTTTAAATCCATAAGAATTTTACAGTCTTGCTATTGAATGCAATCGTGCTTTGGTAAATGAAGTCTTAACTACTGTGTAAAGTACAAGATCCTTTCAAGCCTTAGGAATAATATCTTATGAGAGAAATGAAGAGTCATACATACCCAACGGGAAGATTTAACACAGTAGCTTTGGTTGCATACGTGTGCATTTTTAACAAAAGTTGACCAAGCGCCACACGTTTCCAGGAGAATTGTTCAACCATCAATACTCCTTTTGAAATATCACAGTCTTCCCCTTGTGTTGATGCTAAAAATGAAGTAAAGAAAAAGATCTGAGGAGGGGAGGAGAGAATAAAATTACAACAAATACATTTATGCAGAATTGGAATCTGGTTCACAGCCACAGACATCTTCATTCAGGCTTTGAGCTCCCAAAGAATTTTAATTCAACTATCTATTAGAAAGTCATGATTAAAACAATGTGTTAGGACAATATGTAAATCAGACATTTTCCAAGTAAACTAAGGCTGTTCTAGAAGTATTTTAGAAGTTCATTCTGTCCTCATACAAAAGAAGCAGTTAGCCAAATAGACTTGTTTTGTCTTATAGCTACTTTAGTCTGAATGCACTACAGTTATGTCTATACATTTACACATTTGATTAACTTACTTAAGCTATTTAACAGGAGTTAGCCTTTCTAAATGCCTTTCTATAATTCCCATAAAACACAAGCAATTTTTATTTAAATTGGCCATTGCTACTGGATCTCAATATAAACTTAGTGTAAGAGCTTTATATCAGTATAAAAATAATATTAAAAAATCTTCTTTAGTTACATTGCTGACATAACCGAGTTTTGGCCAGCTCAGTGAATAAAGAAAGTTTGCAAGAATGGAAATTACACAGAAAAAATACTATGAAACAAATGGAAATGCATTAACTGAAAGACATGGATGAAAAAGTGCACAGCAATTGATAATAAGCAGGAATGGGATCCTATCAGAAAAATATTCATCATCAATGGGAAATAACAGAAAAACGTCTCTTTGACATTGGCATACTTCCTAGAATTGATGAATCTATTTAACTCTAAATCACAGAACTCTGATAAAATAATCCACAGCTAAGCACAACAGCACTGACATACTCTAGAGTGGGAAACCCCAATATTAACATAGAGTTTTTTTGTGTTGTCCTTACCTCCAAGGTCACCCCAGCGTACCAATGCAGAAAAGCTAATCAGGATTTCAATGGGCCTCAAGCTATCCACAAATAAGTAATAAAAGACTCGGTCATCAGTCAACTGCATAGAAAAACAGATTTCATTCATCTTCTATCTCCATTGAATATTGTCTGAGTAGACCTTTATAAAGTATGACTTAGACTTCAGATATTTTGGCCATAAATATAGCATTGTCACTACTGCTTATAAATTATAGAGATTTGAGCCCAGATTCTCATGCTGCACCTACAAACAGTAACTTTCAATTAAGAGATAAAAGGAAAAAAAATACTTGGGTGAGAATATATTTACTTTCATGGGCTTTTCTTCATATGTACCTCAGTTTAACCTTACTTGTCAGAGAGCATTAAACAAAAGACCAAAAGGTTTTTGCTCTGCAGTTTTCTAATTCTAATTACAGCAAGCTTCAAGGAAATAAGTTTCATTCTCTTAATGTGTAACACACTAGTGTTCAGGCATACATTGTCTTGATGTTCATTACAGCTTGTGTAAGCATATCACACAATGAATGAGAAAATTTCCTGTGATTTGATTATAATACAGAGGACTATGAAATAACAAGTGTACAACAATTATGGAACATAATCCATATAATTAACCTTTGCAATACAAAATGTTACATAGAATTCATGTCTGAAGTTTACACTTCTCTACAATTATTCTCTGGTTAGAGTATGAAAGTAGAGAATTGGCAGGTAATGGCAGGTTAAAAAATACACTGTTATTGCACAGTAATTAATGGGTAATTCTAGTCTTCAGAACAAGAATTTAACATACATAACCAAAGTATTCAGCATGTAAAGAGAAAATGAAAAGCTAGGATACATAGCCAGACTCCTGATTTGTGTTTTAGGCAACAGGTAAAGAGAAGAAAGGATAGTTGAAGGGTGGTTTCAGAAACTAAATCATTAATGAATTCAATTTGAAGAGGCCCCTGAATTGCTATACAGCACATTTAAGGCAAGATAAAAAGAGCATGGAGATCTGATCCACTGTAACACGTACTCTCACTACAACCTTTCATGATTTACATATTCAATATATTTTTGCATTACCATGCAACAGCAATCTGTAACAGTTTTGTTTATTCTCATCTTAAAAACAGTGAAATTCTTCTGGATAATTGTTAGCAAACATTTTATTGTAATAACTAATGTAATCTTAAGGATATCCACACAATGTTTGAATTACCATTTTTCAGTCATAGTAGTTCTATCATGTAGTAACAAAATTTAGTATACATGTATTAGACAAATAAAGATTCATTGGCAAAGATAAAACAAATAAATGCATAATAATTCAATAAAACCATATACCTTAAAATCTGCCTTATGATAATTGTAAGCATATGTATGTGGTTTGTGGAAAACATGCAGGTTCCTAGGGAAAAATTAAAAGAAATATATACATAGGAAAATAATCTTTCTATTAATAATTCATGTAAATGTGTTTTTCATTGTATATGATACTGACTTTTACTTGGCAAGTGGATTAAATTTTCATAAATTAGACAAGTTATTTCTCAAAATATATTTCTTAAAATATTTCTCAAAAATGATAAACTACTTTGAGTTTCATAAAAGGTGAACACAATCCATCTCCATAGAAAGCAGCTGACACTAATTTCTACTTTTGCTACATTTCTATATCTTTCTGTGGAGGTCAGGTCATTAACTTTTCCTCCTTGAATCTATAAATGGTAATAAGCTTTTAGATTTCCATGCCTACTTTAATAAATACTCTAAGGAGGAACTCTTTATATAGCTTATTAATGCGTCTTTCAAATTTTCATTGATCACATATTTCCAGAAAATCACTCGAGATTTCTGACAGATTTTTGGGACCTTGATTTACTCAAAGGCGACATAAATGACTTCAGCTTTGATTGAGGACAGAATGAGACATATCAACTTTTAAAACACAAAAGTAGTCCGCCTTTCTCAAAGTTAATACAAACTTGAAATATTCATCTATTTTTCACTGTATCTGAGATACAGACATATCACACAAGGAAATACTTTCCAAGGAACTACCTACTGTAAGATTTTTGAGTAGAATCTAAAATCTTCTTAAAAATGAAGCCTTCCCAAGCTAATCAAGATGATTTTGTCAGGAGCTGCTTCACCAGTTTAGTGCAAAATTAAGCCAACTCCTTCCCCTTTAGAGACAGAAATGTAAGAATGTGACAAATGGTTGCTATGATAATATTACCACAGTCTTCAACAGACCAGCAGTCATTTAAAATTAGATTGACAAGTTAAAATAATGTTTATAATGTATATTCTCTCTTTATCAGGCTTACTGTAAGCAAGACTTTTAAAGAGAAGGGAATGCATTTGCTTGGGAGTCTTCTTTCTGAAGGCAGTAGTTCCCTGAACATAGTGGTCCCAAAAATGAGTCAAGTCTGAACAAGCTTAACATGAGTCTTAACATTAGACAAGTCTTAACAGGCTCTAGTATGACTTAAGTCCTTTTCTGTAGTGCTTCTGGTGTAAAAGGTATACCTTTGCTCTCATATACTTCCTCTGAATTTGATATTCCAAGGAAAAAAAAAATTATGAAAATAAGAGATTGACAAATTTGTTACAAAAATAAAGTGAGAAAAACAGGGTGAATTTTCTGAGAAAATTACTCCTTTCAGTAATACAGTTTTCTTTCAAAATCCATATTGTTTCAGGCTCCTTAAGCCTGAAAGTCAAGCTAAAGACACTCCCCAAAATGTGTGGGGGAAAAATGACCCCCAAAACTTCAGCAAAAAGTAAATGACAGGCAAACAAGGTGACAAAAACTAGATGGTGATTTGAAAGAACAACAGAACAGGTTCAACATTCTATTATCTCCCAGTCCACATCCAAAAGCTGAAAAGACAAAACAAAAACAGCTGCATCTTTTTTTTTCCAGAAGAAATTTTAAAACTGTTGGAAAAAAAGCCCTGAAGTTTGTTTTCCTAAAGTAAACTCTGCAATAGTGTAAAAGCTGAACTGACTTAAGGATTAACATGGAAAATGAATGTTGCACTGATCTTGAACTGACTCCTCTATGCTTTGCATGCTTTTGCATGTATAATACCTAGTGCTAAGTATGAAAGTCAAAACATCATGTTTCTAAGTGTCACTCTTGCACACGCAACCCACTGTCTACAGCCCACTAATTTAGAGAATTTGTACCAGTTCAGTCCAGCTAAATAAACCTTCAAATACTAAAATTACAAATAGCACAACTTACACAGCTTAAACTGAAACTTCATCAAATATTCTCACACTATATCTGACTTTTCATTTATAGGCTTTTTTATTGGCAAGCTAAATTTTGTCTTTTATGAAAGCACTGCAGGCAAAGTTAGATCCTGACTGACCTCAGTTCAATTGCATTATCTAAATGCCTAGGAACCTATATTTGTAAGAGAAGGAAAGAAAGCATCTATTTGACCAAAATGAACTGTGCTGACAGCAACAGAAAACTCTTACAACTTTGTTTCATAATTATGTTGATTGGATATCCCAAACACCCAGACTTGCTCTGACTAGGGGCTGATGTGTCAGGTAGGCGAGCACTGCAATCACGGCATACTCCATGACCTACCACCTTCTATCCACATTGCATTCTGGCAGACACTATTTGTAGGTGATGGTTGTGTCCCTCTGTGTACTTTGGAGGACACAGCCTGGGGCTGTACCTGCAGGCTACTGTCAACAGAGGCACTAAGGCTCTGAAGGGGAGTCATAGGATGACCTTGAAAGGCAGGATAGTTATATCCATGCAAGGAAGATCTGTTGAGGAGATAATGTTTTTATATACTATTCAACTTTTACCATTGCTGTATTTTATATTCTAAAGAATAAAACTCCAAACTTCTATTCCTTACTGGAAACAAATACAGAAGTCTTCAAAGCTAATCCAAGTTTCCTTGGAAACAGAATTCTTTTCTGACTCAATTTTTGCCTTTGATTTATTCACCATCTGGCAGTTAATACCAATATCAGCTATTTCTGATGTTTGTGATGCTTCAAAATTCATATTCTCATGTAATTCTTCTGCAAAGACAAGAAGACACAAAGATTCAACACAGTGACAATATGCACATTAAAATAACTTCATTCTTATACTCAAAAGTGACTGAAACAAATCTGTATTGATTTGAATTGCAACTGCTTGTGAATTAAAATCCCTCATATGAGCACATTCAGCGAACATACAATTCTGCAAACCTGAAGTTACCTTAATAAAAAAAAAATTACCCCATTTCCAAAGTTTCTCTTCAGAGAAAAGATATGGTGGAATGCTAAATTTTTTATAATCCTCTGAGGATTAAAAATATACTAAACTGCGGAGGAAACTAAGACCTATAAAGACTGAGGTGTATCCTTGCCTCTGCTACATAGAGCAGTCCATTTGTAAGGCAGTCTAAGTACTTCTTAAAAGAGAGGAACAGATGTGAACAATATTACATGAATTTCCTTATAAAATCAGAACACCCACTGTCAGATTCATAACAAAATATCAACACAGAAATATATACATATGTTGTGCAGACACATTTTGCAATTATTTTGTAATTTATTTTAAGTTGTGCTGAAATGCCACCCTCTCTGAATGGTACAACAAGAGAGAAAGCTAATTAGAAAAATAAATAATGCATTTTTAAATTTCCTTTTAATATTTCATGATCAGTAGACACCCAGTAATTTTCTGGGTCACCCTTAGGATGTGAGTGGCTCTAAATTATTTTGCAACTATTTTTTCAAAAATTTATAAAAATGTCATGTAAGGAAATGTGCCAAAGACCTTTTCTGCTCTCTTACACTCTGGAAAAACTATTTTCGAGCTATAAACGCTTTTTTTTTTTTTTTTTTTAGATTAAAGTTAACACAGATTTTAGACCTTCAGTAAAGTAACTACAGTGCCTGGTTTACAAATGTGCATATCCAAGGAAGTATAACACAGTCATCACCAGAAGAGAGCTATGTCCCAAAATGTCTTTCTGAGGCTCAGTGTTGCTCTTCTTTGTTCATAATAACAAGGGCACTATCAGCTGATGTTGCTCAGAATTCATAGGGTCAACATATCTCTGCAACCTTCAAACAGAAGGTGGCTTCCATCCTATTCAGAGGTTAATACGTAAGTATCTCTATTGAGATATTTATGCATGCACACTGGAGTTGTGGGGAAGGTATCTCTCCCAGAGCACCTAAAGCAGGGCAAAACATTGCCAACAAAATGGCTGAATTTTTCTCACTTCTCTTTGAAGAGGTGAGAATCTGGTGAGAAGCCATCAAAAAAACATGCTTTATCCTTTTTGATCTACTTATTCCAAAGAGAGTCTAATGCTTAGATGTTCCCTGACACTACTCATAAATACAATTAAAGAAACCGTGTAAGAAGCTGCTATCTCTTGTTAACCTGATACACAAGAAGCACAATTAGCAGCCATGAAAAACCACAAACACTGGATGATATAATGAAGATACGATTTACAGAAAAAAATCTATAAATAAAATGTGAAGTAAGTCAGACATGTGAAGACAGTCAGGATGAATTAGTATTTTAAGACTGACAAATGGAAGACAATTTCAGCAAATTGTCAGTAATTATCAAAAAAAATATTCTCTGAACAAATCCAAACAGTAATCAAATACAGAGGGATATGATACAAACATATTTTAAAACTAGACACTGCAGAGCGCTTCATAAAAGGGCAAAACATATTTGAACTTGAGAATTTTATGCTAGCTAAGAGTCAAAGATTAAAGATTAATATAACAAAATCACACCCAGGAGAAAAATAGTAACTTCTGAATACAACAAAGTGTATACTCAGAAGTGTCTGCTACAATATCATGTGGAAGTTTTTTAGCAAAAAGGAAGAACATGGGAATTGTAAACTGAGTTAAAAAGCAGTAAATAGAAAGAGTGAAATATGAACTCTATATTTTAAATAATTTTCACAATGTTAATGAAATGAGAAGCACTCTGCATTTGACCCCTTTTTTTTCAGAATTAAGCCTGACAGTTGCACCAGATGCTTTTATAAAAAAAAAAAAAGAAAAAGAAAGAAAATATGCTAGAAGATTGCTAGAAGATATTGACATAAATGGTAACGCACTCTTTCATATCTCAGTTCAAGTTCAAATTTTCTACGGAATTAAAATGCCTAAAAGCCTTCATGCAAATACTTAATTGGATTCTTTAAAAAACACACACAATAGGAATGGAAGTTTCCTAAAACAAAAGGTTCAATTAAATATCCAAGAAATGATGTGTTCAGATGCAGCAATTTACTTATAAAATACCATTGGTCTCCATAAGAATATTTGTGAGACTTTTCAAATCTGCTTCAAGTGAACAGAAAGAACTTTTCTGGTATCAAACTATTCATATGTTTAACTGTATTGTAACCAAATTCCAAAGAAAGAGGTTATTTATTTCCATTCAAATGCTTTGCAGACTTTGAGCAATTTTCAGTTATAGGAAAAAGTACATTTGAACACCACTTCTCTTAAATGAAACACTTTTGAAAGATTCACTTCTTTCAGTTTTGGTCTCTGACTTGTACTCTGAGATGTTCTATAGAACTGATAAACATAAAACGTTTTGAAATAATGGGAATCTGAAGTAACTCATTCAACATACAATGCATGATAGTGCAAAGCATTAAATCAGGATATATTACTAAGCTTCTTTCCTCACGGTTCTTCTGAGGATTTTGAAGTTCAGTTAATAATTTCTCAGAGAAATGTGAAGATATGGGTTCAGATGGCCCGAAGACAGTGAATAGAGGACCAGGGCACAGAAGATAGTTACAGAACCTACGTGAATTATTAGCACTGTAGGCCAGAGGCTGGCAGAACACAGAACAGGAGTTTGCTGAGTGATCTTTTGTTGAATGGACTTATACAACGTATCACTACAGCTACCATTCAGCTTCCTCGCGTAATCTCACGCTGCCTGCTGTGCAGATTCATAATAAAGCAAAAAAAACTTTCAATAGACGATATGCAGTAGGTGATACGTAGAAAGGAAAAGAAAGAACAGGAGGAGTCTTCTCCAGCACAGCTAAGCCACTGAACCTTTTGCAGTTGGCGCTCTTTCATGTACGGAAACATTCTCTGAGGATGCAGCCAGCAGAAGCTGGTTGTATAAAAATTATGCTTATAAAGCTGTATAAAAATGTAAGGGGTGTGGAGTGGCTGTATAAAGATTGTGGGATTTTTCCCAGAAAAGTTAAGACTTCAAAAGCATCCAGATTTTGGGAGAAGATGATCATGCACTCTCTAGTTCTTTCAGTGTTAAAGCTCTTAATTTTGTACTGTTTATATGTCTTGACTAGTTAGGGTATGTTGCTGAGTTTTGATAAAGATTTTGTGTGTGCGTGTGTGTGATTCTAACAACTTTAACTACCAAAAATCTGATTCTGAATGACACCGATATTAAAACAGTTTGTCATTTTGCCATGACATTAATTAATAATCTTTCCTTGAAGGGGTATTTCTTGGGTAGTTTTGAGTAAGCATTAAAAAAGAACACTCCGACTATACACTAACTTCAGAATCTGCTGTCAAATGACAGCAGCACAAATCTGAATATAAACTGAAAACATTCTTACCTTCCATGGGTTCCTCTGCATTGTGCTTCTGGAAGGAGGTCTCCTGTAAGTGAAAAACAATGGTGGGGATAACATTTTATCATTTTTAAAGAAAATAAACATTTTATTTATTTTTCTTTGTGTCATTTCTTCATGGGTTTAAGAAAAAAGCTAGTAAGTTTTCAGTGTAGTATAATATTAAAAAGTATCATAGAAATATTAGAATTCACAGTACCACCTACACATTTATCACCAATTGATAGATTGTTTTTCTAAAAACTGGGAAAGTACATGTGATCTGGAGTCTAGCATAAAAAATGCCTATTATTTAAAAATGCTCTTTGATATGACTGTTCTTTGACAATAAAATAGTTCTAAGTATCTTCTACTCCAAAACTCCTTTTCAGGCAAGCATCTGTTTCTTTGCTTGCAAGCATATATATCAACTGTCACCTGAAACAGCCTGCCTCATTGTTCCAGGATCTTTTGTTTTCCATCAGCAACATAAATAAAAACATTGCCTGTTCTTTGCTTTTTGGTAAACATAATTTTATACTGGTCAACACCCCCCTTTCCAAGCTACAGGAGTTGAACTAACCTGTGTATAATATTCACTTATGTTTGCAGCTGAAATAAGTTTGCCAGCCTCTCTGAAAGTCAGCTTATTAGGATCATAACACAGGTTCTTTGAGAGAGCAAAATATTTAATAAGCTTAAGATATGCCCCTTATTTGTCTTACCTCTTACCTTCAATATGACATAACTCTGCACAAGACTCACTATCTTTTTATGAGGGAGGTTGGCTACATTGGGGAAGTTCCATACTTCCTTGTCATTTCTTAGTTGGATACGGTACTATCAACATGTTAAATGATCCAGCTTAAACTTTGCCCAGAAAAATACTAAAGCCTATGAAAGCTACTGAAACTAATTTGCAAGCTTATTTTCATGCTAGCTGTCATTTTACCAAGCATTTGCATTCGTTGTCCCACCCAAATTCTGCATATACATATGTTTATTTTTTAAGCACGTGTCAAAGGTGATAATGCTGAAACCGATACCACTGAGCTAGACATCTCCCCATAAACTATGATTTTCTGTTCTGCATTTCAAAGGGGAAGCTTAGGGGCTACATTGACGCAGAGCTGCTTTTATGCTGTTCTCAGTGCAACCTAGAAAGCTGTTCTGAGAGGCAGACTGGCCTAATTTAAACAGTCTACACTAGACTACAGCATGACTATGATACCTAAAGGCGGCACACTGTTATGTGCTCTAACTCCACTTTTAATGTGATCCTCGTATCATAGCCGCACCCCTGCACTTTAACTCATTGCTGAAATTCTTTCTCGAGCATTTTACAGCACGTCCATGGCATAAAAGGCCCAGAATAAGCTTGGGAATCTTGCCAATTTGTCAAAAATTTAGGTATTTGATCTTCTTTGAACTAATTACAGAGAGCTATTAGAATAAACTATAGATCCAGGAGCGTCTGTCCCAAACCAGGAGGTGCTTTAACCAATAATTTAATGCTAACAATTTTACTGCATTACTACTATATTTAATTAAGAGAATTTGAAATGACCGTTTTTGCACAAAATCTGTATTTTAAAGAAGATTCATAAGTCAAAACTGATGATAAGCCTAATATAAACAGAAATTAAGAGTAAAATATACAGCTTTTTGAAAGGGTTAACAGTTTGTTGAACAATTGGGTAATCGAAATATGCTCAATTCCTGCCTGTCCTTTTTAGATACGTATCTAGCTTTTCTAGAGCAAAAGCACTGAAGGCATCATAAGAGGATGTTGCAATTAATGGCCCACTTACTTCAGTTTCTGTTTCCAAGTTTCTCTGTATTCAACTTTAGAAAACAAAAGACAAAATAAGGTCACTTCTCATGTGACTTTCATGACTCAGCACTTGGGTCTGAGAAGTCTCCCTTCCCCATCTCAGAAGAACCTAAATACAGAGTTGCTGGATGCAGATGTGTTTCTGCATGGGAGTCTACAATTCACAAGGTTCCAGTAGATGCAGGTTTCTTTTGGGATGCACAGGACTTACCAGACGGGTACTTTCCAATTGCACAATCTCTCAAGTTTCTCAGATATCCTGATTATGACCAAAGTATGTGCTCGATTTACTTTATAAACCTTAGAAACTGTCATCTTTGCACCATGACGCTGCATGTGCAGGGAGGCTGGACTAGATGACCTCCAGAGGTCCCTTCCAACCTTAAGGATTCTATGATTCTGTGACTCTATGAGCCTACACTTCCTTGCAGATTCAGCATTCATGACAGTGCACGTGATCCACACATCTAGTACGGACATGTAGCAGCTTACTGTAGAGCCACTATGTTGCAGTTAATATCTGGCTGCTGGAATGCTGGAGGAATAGAGAAAGTCTTCAAAAGCTGCTTTGATAGAATATCCACAGAAGAAGAACAGACCATGGAAAATCTGGATGCTGAGTACTGTTATTTAAGCCAGTTTCACTAACTGAGCCACAGATGCATAAAGACTCCTGTAGGCTCCCTTACTCTGTTTTCTGCAGTGCAGATATAATCAATAGCTGCCCAATTCTAATAGTATAGGATGTATCTGTCTACCTAAACCTCACAGATTTTGGAGCAACAGGGAGTGTTAAGAAAGCTCTCGTTCTTTTTTGCTATTGCCTCAGCAACAGTGACAAAGACACTGGCACACAAAGAGAAACTAAAAGCCTCTTTCGTCTTTAATAAGTCCGCATTGCCCGAAAAGGTCAAAGCTGCAGCCACAGTATCTGATAAGGAATGAGATAAAAGAAAACTGGGATCCAACAGTGAAACATGAAAGGATGCACACATTTAGACTCAGGGAGAATTTAGTTACATAATATTCCTTCTGCATGTCAATCAAATTGATGAAGAGAAATTCACTATGAGTTCTGAATGCAAAATGGGAAGAAAATATGCTGATTGACTTAAAATCTGATTTGCCATCTTTTATGCTTTATAATTGTTAATATGTTACTATAAAATATCCTGTCCATTTTACCGATTAAGTTGTATTGCTCAACCTCTTACCATTAGCTATGTATTTATTTTGTTCAAACCCACCAAATAATAGGATGCTTTTATAAAACTTATATCTTTTTATTTAAGGTAGAAATGATGCATGGCAATTTTCTGAAAACTGTCTTCCTCTAGAAATAAGCTCTTCAGCTATAACTAATTGCAAATGAAACAATGAAGTCTCAAATATCTTACTTTATGATTAAAAGTGCATTTTAAACTACCTCCAAAATGGAAAAGAAGACTAAAATATCCATTATAATACAACTTTTATTAAATTTTTGGGGATTGATGTTGGCCTGAGAAGTAGATCATCCCTTCTACTTCTACTTCACATCTACATTCACTTGGACACATTCTTTTACTCACAAGTTTACTGTTTTCACTAAATTCAGTATTAGAATTAATTTTAGCTGTGATGTGGGAGAGGGTGATGGAAGTGACTTTTGAGATAAGGCATCATATCAACAGCAAGAACAACTAAAGGCCTAATGTGCACAGATCAGTATGTAGGAATGACTTAAAAATAGTGGATTATCACTTGTATTATCAGCACTATCTAAATAGTGGATTATCTCCTCTATTAAGCAGTCATCATTGTTAGTGTGGTCCCAATTTGTATAAATAAGTAGATATTCACAAGCCTACTCAGAAAGATTCTCTCAAAAGCACAGGTGTCTAAAATGAGGCTGCACTTCTAAATCAGGTTTCTCACATCTCTTATGCACTTCCTTTTCCTGAAAAATTAAGGGGGGAATCTTCATCACATGCAAATCAAAATCAATTTCCAAAACATGTCATTATCGAAGAAAATAGACTTTTTTATTGCCTATCTAGACATCCTGTTGACTCAACACCACTTCACTGGGCTTATGAAATATGTTATGAGAAGAAGAGAAAGGTTGATATGACACAACAGTACTGGAATATTTATGGAGAGTATGAAACGAAAAAAAAACCCCACAAATATCTGGCAAACTAAACAGAACACTGAGACTGACATCAGTGGTAAAGCAGAAGGTATGACTGAGCTGCCATGTTTAAAGATGCCACTAAAAGTAAGGAAAAGAGGTAAACATGAATATTTAAGAATAAGTGTACTAGGTTTAGATCAAGAGCAGAGAGTAGTGATTTTAATCCTTCTGTTCTAGAAAGAAGTAATGCCAAGGAGTATGAGGCTGAAGAAACCACAAACATAATCAAGTGGGAGAACACGCTTATGATTTCTGGAGATGGTAATCAGGTAAATTACTAAAATATTTAATAGCCTTTAGCAAATTCTGATGAAAAACATATTTTGACTAACTTTTCCTTGACTTGTTACTGTTCAACATTTTTCTCAAACCAGAAGGTAAAGACCTTTCTTCTTCCCAATG
>JAUBNY010000281.1:68882-95028 GCA_032275445.1 Crypturellus soui
TAAAAATACTTTTAAAAGGTCATGAGGTACTAATTAAACTATTACTTGTGAATAAAATGTACACAAAATACAGAATATAGTCTATTGCAAAGACTTCTTCTTCACTACAGAATTGTCTTATTTTTAATTCATAAGTGCCCGCTAATATACACCCACGCTTGCATACTTTCCATACACACAGTAGACAGAAATTAAAACAACTGAAATTCAGTTTTAGAATATTAGAATGGCATTGCAATATACTCTGAAGAGGGAACAAGGATGAAATTCTAAGGTTTATATTTATATATTTATATATTTATATTTTTCTAGTAGCAATGTGCATAGGTATATCCTTCCTTGTAGTTGAAATACAGTTAGTTAACCCACGAAATACATTTATTTATAAAAAGCGCATGACTTGTTAAAGTTTGCTCCACCAAACTGATTTAAGGAGCCAACCCAAAATATTTTTAGTAGTAGTAATATTGTTGTAAGAATCCGAGGAACAAATTATAGGAAAATGAGAAATGTTACTAAAGAAACCTTACCCAGCAGGCCTCAATGTAAATATAAAATGAAAGAAAAAAAAAAAAGAGAAAGAAAAAGCTTACTAAAAAGATTTTTTTTAAATCCATATTTCAGTACTTAGTATTTTCTATTTTGTCTTTCACTGCCCTTTGCAACATAAAAGTAGATTGTGATAAAAAAATAGGATAATTATTGCCTTATTATCTTCTGCTTTTAAGTGTCTCATATTTTGATTCATACTCACAATAATATCATTTTCATTTTCTTCACTAAGAGAAGGGAGAGGCCATATGGAGTGAAATCCTCTTTTAATGGTAGTCCTTGGAAAGTGACTAAATAATAAAATAAGAGTTCAAATGCATTAATCCATATGTTTGCTTTCAAACCACAGGCTTTATCACTACTATTTTTAACAACATTTTTTCAAAATAGCTTTTCAAAAAATAGTCTGATGAGCAAAGCTAGGTGACAGAGTCATAAGTAAATTTATATGGTCCCTAAGAAAAAAAAAATTAAAAAACCACTCTACTGAAATGAAGGTAGAGGGAAAAAAAAAGTGTTTCTGCCACTGTTTTGTCTTTCCTGTCAAAATTGATCTCCATGGCTACCAGACAGCTAAAGTCTATGAAAACCAAAGGAACTTGTGTAAGGTCTACTCCTGCTGTGTTTTCTCTGATTTCAGTGGAGACAGATGCAAAAATAACTGACAGAAATAAAAATTACTGTTTGCTTGTTAAATAAACAAGAAGAACTACATCAAAACAATGTTGCACACATGCCAATTAGATTAATATGTGTAATTGTTTTATTAGAGTAATAAAGAACAGAGAAAAATGCAAACTTGTTTTATCTAGTCTTTTCTAAAAGACTAAAATAATGAAAGATCAAGATCTCTAGCAACAACTCTTTCTTTTGAGTGTTTCAAATTATTTAATTAGAATAAAAGCAAGAGAATAAAAACAGTCTCAGTCTCAATTGTGAATATAAGTCCCTTATGTTATTTATGCAGCTATATTATTTTAATAAGATGCTAATTCTTACCATATATTTTTTCACTACCTGTTAATTAAATCACAAGACTAAATTAGCTGATTGTCATGGAAACTTGTACATTAAGAAAATGGTCCTTGACAAGTGATAAGTGAACAATGAAGCAATCTATTAAATATGAAAATATAATTATGCTACTATAAAAATACTTTATTTTAATTATTATTCACTCATTTTAATAAACTTACAGGTATTATTTAAACATTTTTATGTATTATATCTATGATTTGAAAATAACAACAAAAACATAATTTAATGTACTTTTAATTGCAAATTGCAACCATTAAAACTCAACTATCATCAGTATAAGTGGTCTATTGTCCCATGCTGTCACTCTGAAACAAATAAAATACTAACTAGTCATACAACAATTCCCTCTTTAACTTAGTTAAATGACTGTCACAGTGTTATTTGCAAAAGATTGAGAAAGATTTAAGACAAAACTTGAAAAATATCTAAGAATATTCCTATTTCCAGCTAAAGGAACTTTTGGATGTTCTACCCTTCTGGACCACTATGTAGAGAAATTAGCAAAATGCTTTAAAGGCAAAATAAAGTCTCTGAGTAAAGTGATAAACCTTTGAGATATAACTGCACTTTCATTTTCATTAAAGATACCTGACCTTTTGTCTGGACATCTAGTACTAGAAAGCAAAATTAAATTTGGATTACAGTGGTTTTGCTCTGTAAATAATTTCAAACAACAATTTTATGCTGAATTCTATGGTTCTACTTGGGCAAGAATAAAGATTCAGAGGTAGAAAATTTTCACGCATTCAAGACAACATTCTGTAGAAAAGATAGTCTTTTGTGACTACCGATCAGGTGAAATGCTCGTAGTTCACTGAGCAACATCAGCAAATAAATACAGACTGTATGGGAAAGCAGTGGTGGTTGCATGCACAGGCACTATTGAAACAAGAGGATTCAGCTTCAAAAGAATATAACAGAACATACAACACAAGTAGGGATCCTGGGCCAGAATCAGCAGTAGCCCAAACCTGATCTGATGCTACCAAAGGTTGCTCTGCCAGCATGACAACCTCTGCCTAGGCCTGGCAGAGCTGTTCAGCCAGTCAGGGGACTGTCAGCACAGGGTGCAACAAGAAGGGATCCAGCCCTCAGGTATGCTAGGGTGTTTTCTCACTGTTGTGTGGAATAGGAGATTTTAGGGAGCATCTTAGGGCACCCCAACTCCAACAGGAGGTCTGCGCAAGAGAACCTGCAGTCCCAGAAGAGACAGTAACCCTCTTGTTGGCTTGTAACCTGCAATGCCAGAGTGTGCATAAGATTGCATGTATATGTGCTTGTGTGTGCACGTGTGTGATCAGAAGTAGCTGTTGGAAGGTGTTCAGAAGTTTGCACGTGCTAATTAACATTCTCTAAGTGTCTAGCACCGTGGTTTAGCTGTTATACTGCTGATCTTAATCATACAGTTCTCTGAATGCCTATTAATTATGTATTATCAATAAATCAATAGATTGCTTTGATCTTGATGTGCTTGGATACATCTACCAAGTACTTTTTTCCCCTGTGAGAGATAAAAATAAGCCACTCTATTTTTGCAGTGTAACTGATTGACAGAATGATGTGAATACTGAAACTACATTAAATACTTACATATCTGTTGGTATTGTGATAATGTCAATTTTATAATTCAAAAATGGGCTAGCAATCTCAACATGCTCTTCAGGTTTCTTTATTATAGGCTCTGTAAAAAAGGTAACTTACTAAAGATATATTCATATGAAACATTTACTACCACTTAACACTATACTTTTCCCTGATAAATAATTTCCATTGGGCATATCATCCTAAATAATTCTAAAAGACTTCAGGAAAGAATCTCCACATATTCTCTAACACATTTGAATGGAAAAGAAAAACCTGGGATGGCTAAGATGAAGTATCACCTCATAACTATGATAGTATGCTATACCTATGTCTAATTTAATCTGTTTTATTCTAGTATATTTTGCATGTGTAAAGCTTTCATATCCATATCACTCATGCAACTGTGTTATACAGCATAAACAAACCCTAAACCAAGTGTTTACTCCTAAAACCGAAGTTGTTAGTTACAGCAGGACTAGTCACTATTTAAAATATTTAAAAGGTGTAAGGACTCTGCATCAGAAAGTTCTGGCAGTGCTCTCATCATACTTTTTCCTAATTTTATCTGACAGAGTAGACAGTTTTCTTAGAAATACGATAAGACTCTTCTTAAAGTATTTAAGAATAATGAAGTTGAAGGGGACTATCACATAAAAATAGACCCCACCACCAAAGGAAGAAAATTCATCTCTTAGACAGTTCCACTGAACTATGTCAGATGATGATGATTGTAAATACAACCATGGGAATGTTTATAATGATTCAGGTGTAACTGACAATTACAAAATTTGTTCTGGAGGTCCAACAGGACGAACCTTGTGGTTCAGATGTCACGATAGTTTCTTTTTTCTGACGGAAAAGCTTCCAGCGAGGAACCAGTGGTGATTGTGGCGGGGCTACCAGAGGGCAGGACCTAGTTCTAGTAATCAGAACAGGATGGCTATACAGGTGGGAAAGTCCATATTGTCTCAGCTTCTCTGAAGAATCAGCCTAGGAAACATGGGAAGATAATCTGAGGACAGCTCTCCTTTTTCCTCACTCCTCTTGCAAAAACCAACAGGTTGCATGCAGAAGCACCTAATAGTTTAGGGTTATTAATGAAAAAAGAACAGTTCATCTGTTCATATTATCGAAAGACATTCTAACAAAGACTGATTTGCAGCAGAAAATGTATTATGGAATACTTACAAGTGTATATGTGTATTTTACTTCTCATAATAGATTTATCACTTCTTTCAACTTATTTATACAACCATATGCTTTTAGGTCTTATAGACATACAAGTGAAGCAGAATGAATAAATAAGTGATACTTTTTGTTTTAAGTATAAATGTTTTAAAATACTTTTTCTGAAGAACAGTCCTTACATAATGCTGTCTTTATAAAGTGGCAGAATCGTAACAGCAGTTGGTCTTTTTGATAGCTTGTGAAATGTTCATAACATAGTATCACTTTGAATCAATGTCATTAAAATTAAGATTTTTATGGCTAGTTTAGAAAACACATTACAGACCCATGTAACAGAGCCCAGTTAAGCAGTGGGCTTAGAAGCAATTATAAGTGTGGACATTGAGTGGTGCTCTTCCCATTAAAATATGGTCCAGTATTAGGTATTTTGATTCTTTACTACTAATGTTCTTTTTCAAGATTTGTATATCTTTAGTTTTTATTTTAAAAATGCTCCCTCTGTTGCTTGCTAAATAAAACACATATTACTTATTTTTTAACATGCTTATCAACAAGTCTCTGATCGTTGATGCTCACTGTAAAATGTTCCTGAGACTATAGGTACAAATTCAACAGAGATGACTGTAGTTGTAATTATTGCAGTGGTTTAAATGGAGAAGATCAAATAATCATGTTAAAATTCAAAAGTACTTTAAAAGATTCATTTAATCTTGGAAATTATATGGATAGGTCATAGAAGTAGTGACTAGTTACACACATTTAAACAACTTAGAAATCTAAGTAAAACATGTGAGATTAAAAAGTATTCTGAAGAGGAGCGGGCTAGCTGCCGTAAGGGAGATATTGCCAGATAGTTGCTGAGCAAGAGACACACTCATATAACTCAATTGATTTTTTTTCATCTTATTTGAGAAAGCTTAATGTAAATTAAATTCTAGCTACATATATCCAAGAACATATGCACTGGGAAGCCCAGTTGCAATGGAAACTGCAAAAATCCTGGATGGAAATTCTGACATGATTACAGTTGATGAAAAAAATTCTCCAGACTCTAGGGAGCCACTCTTATAGTATTTCTGAGCCCCCCAAAACATCTTGAAAAACGACTTTCTTAACTGAGTCCCAGAAGAAATACACTTTCTATATTTCTATATTTCTATCAGCTTCTATTCTTCTATCAGTTTTTACCAAAATACTGTTTTAGATATGTAGATTCATCTGCCTTATCCTATCTAGCCTGTCATGCCTCTTTTTCAATAACCTTGGTATCCTAATGGACAGAGGCCAAATTCAGACTCAGGACCTTACATGTCTGGAAACATGTAAGCCTTATGCTGCTGCTTACAAAATGCTTCTCATTGACTATTACTAGCCAACATTGTATAAGACCTTAAATTATACGGGATAAAATCACAGAGATCAAGCTAGCTTTTTAAAATAACATAAAATACACACTGCAATTTTAAGGAAGAAAATAGTGCAAGAATTAAATGCAGTTAACTGTAAGCCCTACAAAACATTTTTGGAAATGTCCTTTCTTTATTTTAATGAAGCCTACCAGTTTCCTGAAAAGACAGATTAAATTTTAATGTTCTAATTATGTGAAATATGATTAAAAATATAAAAAAAATCAAACCTAATTAAGAATCCAATCAAGAAAGCTTGCTCTGGTATTTATAAATAGCTCTCTGTGGAGGGTGAGTGGCTAAGTGGCTTAAGAATTTTTTATCCCAGATATGTGTACACTATTCTCCAGCTGCTTTTATCAGTTACAATACTAATGATACAAATGAACAAAAACATGCTATTTCTTATAAAATAACCAATCAGAAAGTATATATTAGAGAACGCCTGAACTCTAGTCTAAAAAACCTTATAATTCCTGTTTTTCAAGTAGCAACACTTACACTAATTACTCCAGCTATTTTTTTTCCATTCATAAATATCTCATGATGATGTATTTTCTCATTAATCAGAGACTTAGGAGCTCCAGAGGAAAGGGAAGTAATACTGAAGGATGATCAGGGTTATAGTTGGAAAATGCATTATCAGTATTGGAAGAACTGAAATAAAAATTACACTACCAGTCATTACATAGGGACTGTTTTACTGTGCTATACTTCTTTACAATGTAACCGCTACAAAAATAAACACCTGAATAATAAAACACAGAACATTTCCTTGTCTGGAGAGTACAGTATCTTACCATCTGGCCTAATGTAAAAATTTTCTCTTCAAACAAATGTAGTGGTATACAGCTAGCATACACGATCATTTGTGGCTGGGTTGACACTAAGGAATCTAGAGAGAAAACATTAATATCTCTTAAAATAAGACAAATATTAGATAAATGCTGTAGTGTTTCACCTTAAATTATTCTGCTTTCTCTGACTAGCTTATTTTTTTCGTAACAGAAGCTTATTGTAAAGTACACAGAAGAGAAGCCATGGCTGGAAAAAAAAATGTTTTAATCCTTGTCTATTCAGAGCATCAGAAACTTTTAAGTATTTTACTTCTCTAACACAGATGAAAAACAGAGGGTACAGCTTAGAAATGTAAGAGGTCAAGTGTAGCTTTGATCATTGCTGCTTTATTTTTTTCTTATACTAAAAATACTAGGCCCTAGAGTAAATAACAAACTACATTATCAATATGGATGAAGTGAAAACATACTGCTTGGCCAGTAGTAGCTAAAGGTACCTCAGCAGTGAAAGCAAAATTGGATTTTGATAACAAAAGGATGAGAAGCCAGAGTTGTCACCGCTTTTGGCAAGGAAATGAAACTGAAGACAAGCATCTTTAAGACAGAATGCCTGAAAACCAGGGAAGGTCTTCCATTACGGAAATGGAAGAATAGAGGTAATGACAGATTTTTCAGAAAGTGTGGGGATGTGCTCCCCTGGCTCTTCTTCCACATCCTTTGGCTAAACCTGTTTTCCCAAGCCTCTGTCATTGGCAAGGTAGAACAACATGACCATGTTCACTTGGTTGTCTGTAAAATTCATTCAATTCACTCATGCCTACCTCACTTTAACCCGTGAATGAAAAAAAGAAAACAAGGACTTTTTGGCTCACAGCCAATTCATTCACGCTTCAGAAAAATTAAAAGTTTAACAAATACCACATTTGAAACATAGGTCTGTGGTCTGACCTAAAAAGCAACTCAAAGAGAAAGTTACCTATTTCTCTATACTTTTATTTAGCCATCTAAGAAAGAATGTGAAACAGGATTTCAGAATACAGGTTGTGACACCTTCTTTCATCAGAAGATTCGGTTGCTGCATCTTTTCAGCCGCACTGCAAATGCAGGATCATTATCTCTCAGGATTTCCTACTTTTAGTGAATATGCGCTTGAGCTGCACTTGCTCTAAGAATATGTAGCTGCATTGTGATTGTGGAACAGAATCAGTGCTGCTTGCATATAAAATTTAAAAAAAGGAAATGAAAGAAAAACAGAAAAGGGAAAAATAGGCAAGTGCCTTGAAAATACAATTTATCAAATATTTTAAAAATCCATAATTTAGGAAGTAAGCAGTATATTTTCTCAAAGCATTAAAATATCTCTGTATATTAAATACTTTTCCAGAAATTCAACTTCTTAATCAAATATAAGCTGATTGTAAGCTACAGTTACTTCTCTGTAGATTCTTACTATCTCTTTCTCCATGCTTGTGATTTCTGTGTTAATCAAAGCTCTAACTAATCCATTAACTATGGATTTCAACTTACTCAAAAGTAAGAATATAATTTAGGTTTGATCTCACTTCTCTGCTGACATATCTGACCTACTATAAATACAGCACCAGCTACAATGGCCACAAGCTGTACCAATCTCACGTGAGATGTATTTCTCAAACACAAGTATTTCATCAAACACCAGGTGGAACCTAAAGCTGTCATATTCAGTCCAGATGGGTTGTGAAATAAAATGTCTGCAGGGCACTGAAAAAATTATTAGAGCTACCAAGCACATGGTATTCAGTTCAATAATACTATTAGAAGAGCAAAAAGATTTTGTAGTGTACACCAGTGCTTTTTGAAAATAAAACATTACTTGATCAAAACTGAGGAGGATGTACACAAATTATCACCAAGGGTACTGATTAGTGTGAACTCAGTGTCCAGGGAATCTACTTAAAACTGATAGCCTTGATAAAATTGTATTATTAGATGAAATATGTTATGACATATTGTGCAAAACAGATTCAGCAAAGCCTATTATTTATATCCATCAGTGAGGACTTTAGAATTCTGCAGTGGGTTGTTAAAGATTTTGCATCTTTGTAGCTGTTCAAGTTTCACATTTATTGTTCTGCAAATTCATTTACAGATTGAGTGAATGCTACACAAGCAGAACAAACAATTCACTCTCCAAAGAACTGAGAAAGTACCAGTGGAATTTATCTAGGTAAAATGCATAAACTGTATAAAACTGTATGTAATCAATGAAAAAGAAAGGCCAAAGAGGGAAACTGTTATGTTTTGAATAAATCTTAATGATGCAAATTAAAAAAAAGAAAGGAAGACTTGGAATATATTTTCTTACTATAACATAAGGCTATTTTTATTGGCAAACAAGAGCTGATGTTGAGTTATAACTGCTTTACCAAACTTTTCAGCTGGTCTATAATACTCTTCTCAGGCGTACGACGTACGGATTAGTGCTAACAGAACCATTTTTTGTGTGCAGAAAAATGACCTGTGTGCTTTTCAGGATTTACATATATATTGCAGAATGATAATATGCATTTGAAAAAACACATCAAAATATTTGGCTCCTCTATTTGTACATAAAACTCTTTTGAACAGGCAAAAGGAAACTGGAAAGAACTTATGTGTATTTTCATAAGTATTACCCATGTAATTTATTCTGACAGTTAAAATTATAGATCTACTTGTATGAGTTACAAATTTTTAATATAATTATATTCTTCAAGCACTATGCTGACATTGAAAAGTGACATATAAGTTATTATTATTCCCAACTGTGAAAGTGACATCAAGGCACACTGACAGTTAGCAAAAATAAATAGCTGGTCTGTAGAAGAACAGACTCTCAAATGCCTGGCTAATGCTAATGAAATGACCTTCACTAGAATTGTATATTCTCTTTTCAGCAGCTCAGAAGTTATTGGGAAATAGTTAGTCTAGAAGAGTAAATAGGAGACAGAATAGTCTTCTGTCTGTCTTCATCTTCTGTTGATCAGACCCAGTACAAGAGTTACTGGATCATCAGACTTAAACCCTTTCCTTCTATATAACCTCTTAGCTCACCATCATATTGATAGGTAAATAAACTGGTTTTTATATGGCAGAACAAAGATCTAAACATCATGTGTTTCTACACTCTTTGATAATCTTAACGTCCTTTCACTGGTTTAGTAAAATTCCTAGAACTCACCACTTAACTAGAATCCTTCTGCTTCTCCTTTCTTTCTTTTCTTTATGATATACTAGAGTCTTTGCTCATGCTCTCTTTTCTTTATATTCAGGTGAAATGTCTCATTTTCTATTCCACAACTACTACTATTGAAAGAACTGTGTTCCATTAATAGATTTGAAAATTTAACTCCATTAGCAGTATAAAACATACGAAGTCAAATATAATATATTATAATATTTGCTGACAGCAAACAGTAGTATTGGGCTGATATAATTTGAATGATTTAAACCACAGATTTTCACCAAGAAGCAGGAAATTGATTTAAATAAGTTTATCTAGTACGCCCGCAATTAAAATTAGAAAGACTTTAAATTAAAGACAAAATCCTTTCCTTTATGTGCATCTCCTTGCTTATATTTCTAGCTTTGAAGGCACAGGACTTACCCTCAGTCAAGGCTTGAAAAGAGCTTTGGATATCTGATGAGATTCGTGAGGAAAGTGATGACTTGTGTTTTTCTTTTTCTCCATCTCTGCTTCTCTTCTTCCCAGTTTCTTTCTGCTCTGCTTTTTCTGTTAAACAAAATATAGACAGATTATTTTTGCTTTTCAGACAAAAACTTTCAATCCTAGGGTATAGTACTCAACAAATGGTATACTGATATTTTAGATAAATTTTAAAAAATAGTCATTATTCCAGTAAGTAGCTAATGTCCTCCTAATGAGCTCATGCCCTTCATTGAAAAAAAGAATAAGTGGGATTTTCTTAAAATTTAAATACATATTTACTGAGAGAGGGTTAGGGACATTCTAGTCCCACCTGTGAGTTACAGCTCAACTCCCACTTGCCTACTAGAAAGTTTGCAATCTCTGAAAGAGCATCAGTCTCTGAAAGACCATCAAATTATTTCTTCAAGTCACTGATCCCATGCACCAGTAATTTTCCATTTTTTTTCCAAGAAAAAAAAAAGACTACTTTATCACATTTTTTTTTTCTCAGAAGTTATTAAATCATTCTGGGCTAACTTTTCCAAAACAACACAGAGAGCCAGCAAGGAAACTATGAGCCTGAAGGAAAGTCAGCAATATTTTATGGGTCAGAAAATAAGTCTTACATGGGAAGTAATGAACAACACAGAAGAGGATTCTGTCAGGAATGCTTTGAAGAAAAAAAGGAGGAGTCTGCTAGTGCTTCTAATGAGGTCTATATCTAGAGAACGTATTCTCAATGATGCTCATTGTACTTATGCTTGGCTTACAAAGACAACACAGACCTTTGCCAGTTTTATCAGCCTTCTCTGCTTTCTCAGGTTTCTCTGACTGCTTATTCCCAGGCGAAATTTCATTTTTTAATTCAAAAGTTTTTGTCTCTTTAGGTTTTTTATGTGGCTGAGGTTTATCAAGTTCTGGAGTTTTCCCATTTGGCAGCTTGAATTCTGGCACAATCTCTTTCAAAAAGCCCCAAACTTTATCCATGTTACCAGACCTTAAAAAACCAAATGCATGTAATTATTAATGATACTTGTATTTGTAATAAGATATGAATGTGTGGTATTCGCTTGGAGAACATTATCACCACCACTGACAGTCCAACTCTTTGAAAAAATGATTAGGATATTACAGTAAATAAGCAACATTTACCAGATTTTGTATTCCTGCAGAAATGTAAAATGTTTGTTAAAAAAGATGTCCAAAAGAAAGATGTTGGTTAGAAAAGCTAGTAAAAAGTCTTTCCTCAAGCCTTTTAGCAGGCAAAATTATGGCCCAATATTGGTACTGTGCAATTACTGGGGAAAAGTTACACACCACTTTGCAATTGTATCATTTAATAACTTGATCCTACACACTAAAAATTTTTCTCAAAGGTACTTTAAGACTCAGTTTTTCTATTTATTTCAACACATGCACTTCCATGAATCTTCCACTGATTCCATGAGCTAAAACAGCATCTTGATATGATGGTAGACGTCATGCTGTTTCTCCACAGAAAATCAGTGATTCCAGAAATAAACTGAAAGTCAGTGAATTATTCAGGACTGTAAATAAGTTTCATGCAATATAACTGCATGCTTATTTAAATAAATGGTTGTAAAGCAAACAGAAGCTATCTTCATACTAATACAACAATAATTTTGTCGTATTCACATTTTCCCTCTACAAAAGTTAATAAATTTGTAACAAATGCCAGATTCATGAATATATTTTTTGTTGTTGTAAGACTGAACTGCATAAAGAACCAAATTCAGATTATTTATATATCTAAACCCATAGGCTACAGGCACATTGCAGGACAGAGATATCAAAAAAATAAACTGCAAGTATAAAAGGGACAAAAAAGAAATATGACTGCTGAAACATAAACAAAATAGGGCATGGCTGATCTTACTTTATATTGAAATATTATTACACCTAAACAATAACATATAAACAAATTATACCTAAACCAAAAGTCATACCTAAACAACTCGTTTAAAATGAAGGTGAAAAAGTACAATTAAAAAAAAGAAGTTTTTATTTGCAGTATAGATCCTAATCCATACTGCAAATACATATTGCTGGAAAATCATGAACATGAAATGAACTTATGAAACACATAGAAAACACGTAAAAAATATTACTAGAAGTTGGAAATACTATTTGTATTTGAAATAAAGTTATACCAGCCACTCCAGTTTAAAAAGTAAAAACACCACAGTAGCCAAATTTATTTACTTCTAAAATCATACCACATACTTTCTATAGTCCATTCCCATACAAAATTATCACTGTTCCTGACAGACAACTTATAGTATCTGCGATATAAACGTAACCCTTAACCCTGTTTTCACCACAAGGTTTGGTATCAATTAAAATATAAATTAATTTTAATAATAATAACCATCAGTTTAACATAAGATGTATCTGCACAAGTATCACATATGTATTCATAAGTGCATATGTATTCACAAGTATCTGCATGACTTGCAAAGAAAAGCACAATAACATTAGATTCCTTGAAGGCACATTTTTCTAATGCTAGAACTAAAAGGCTTACATTTCCACAAATTTATGCTGATGTATCTTTCCTTAATGCCTTATAAAACTAAATAACTAACATTTTTTTTTTTTATTAGAAGAACTTACTGGATAGGAATAAGTTCTGGTATCCATCCAGTCAGTGCATGTAAAACTGTAAATTCTTCTAGCTCTCTTTTTCCACTCTCACATACACTACAACAAAAAAGCAGATGAAATGTGGAATTATGGAATTATAATTATGGAATTATAATATTTATTTATATAATTTAAATAGATAATTAATACGAATATAAAAAAATCTGGACTAGAAAATCTCCATAGGTCCCTTTCAACTTCAACCATTCTGTGGTAATATATCCAACTCACAGTCAGCTCTACAGCCAATACTGCTTTCTCTAAGAGCAAGCGTGTACAGATACAGACAAGCAAAGCACAAAAGAATAAGCCATTAGTCACAACTTTAGCAGCTCAGATTCCTTAATTTGCTCCTTAATGTACAATGTCAATAGTTGCAACATAAACATTTGCAAGTACTTTACATTCTCACATTGCAGGGTTTTTTTTTTTTTTGCACTGGTCAGGGATGCAGGTTTGAAATCTCTCATGCTGTAAAATGGAAATAAAGCTAGAACCTCCTGAGCAGATCCTCTAGCTCACAAATTATCATGCTGAAGTTGGTTGTATTTCCATGCATGCATGCATACATGTCCATACCTAACACTTTCAAAGACCTCTTGGTAACTTTCAAAGTTATTTTGAAAGTAAGTAACAATGAGGTTTCCATCTCTATAACCCCAGAGGACCCAGATTAAAGGTGCCAGCCTTTAGCCAGGACTCAAGCCCCTATCACTCAAAATTTCAAACGCAATCCCACAAACAGAATTTTCCAGTGGGCAGCCCAAGGCGACTCCCTGTCCTGTGTGGAAGTCCTTTAGAGTGCTCTTCTGACAAATCTAACTGTTGATGTGACTAGAAAGGGAAGCTAGGATTACTTTCGATTAAAAATTAGTATCACTTTCAGAAGTTCAAATACTTTTGAAGCTCTGAAAATACAGAACAAAATACAAATACAAATACAGTACAAAATACTTTTAAACAACTTCCTTTTTTCCCCCAAAGTGCATTTTTCCTCAACAGCCTTGAGGATCTCCTTCCTCTTGTCTCTGACTTATATTCTATTTGCATTGTGAGTCTGTTTTCCTTTAAAAGTGAGCTGGAACAGACAGAAGTCCCATCAGAATGCATCCTCTTCAGCTGTTCCTTCCTGTCTCTACAAACAGAAGCCCCTTTTCTCTACCAAGGGGATTGTAATATCTCTGCAGCCTCTCCATTTTTTCACCTAGGATGTAAGTGACAGTCCAAATATGACAAACATGAAGAACACTGCAGATGACCACTATCAATCCTGTTGACTTGAACTCCATTATATCATGTTCCTTTCGAATTTGTAAAGCCTATTCTGAGCTATTTATTTAAAATTTTAAATATACAATAACTGGTACCTGGATGTATTATTTTTTTCGACGTTTTCTAATTTATTTCATATACCTATATGCAATATATTATATATGCAATATATTATATGCACAGTATATATCATTCAGATATACTATGTGTTATATGTATATTATAATACATATAATATATATATATAACTAGCCTTATAATTTTTGAGACATTACTTAGCAGAGCACCAGCTCTACAACTTATAGCATTTAACATCAGGCAAATCAAAAGGGAAACTATAAATTCTGAAAAGAGGAATCATAATATGATATAATGATATTGTGCCTATATTTATTTCATTTGTTCACACAAACATTTCCCTTCCTTATAGACTGGCTAAGCCTCACAAAACTGCAGTAAGTTGCTTGGGCAAAAAAACAGCACGTGAGTCTTTTCTGGAATAACTGCAGACAGATAAGACAGATATGGAGAAGAAAGTGAAGTATTCTGTGTCTATATACGCATAAACAAACATATAAGAAGGAATCACTGTATCTTCAGTAATCACTGAGGAACATGATTTCCTAATTTATTGTGCCAGTTTTCAGAAAAGTACTTACATGCCACTACAATATTTGAAGTAAAATATTTTTTTCATGCACATAAAAAACACGTTGTTTTGTAAATTCCACACTATTTCACACACACAAAAAAATCTGACTAAACATACTATGTATTTGCAAGCTTAATGATAGCTTTGGACAGCAGCATTGGCCAAAGTTCAGTTTCACAAGTTGTAGCTGGTAGTAACAAATTATCATCTTCACTGAATGGCATAGTGTCATCCACCGTGATCTTTCTCCAGCATCCCTATGCCAGGAGGAAAAAAAAAAAGAACATTGCATTTGTGAGTTGGAATAAGAATGTGCATGTAGGAGAACTCACACTCTCAAGAATTCAAATCTATTTTAATTTATGTTAGAGATCGCTCAAAAATAAGTTCTCGTGTAATATCGGAGAAACATGGAAATGTTATTCACAGTATTTCATTACTGAGATATTTCATAGAGTAATCCAACAGCAACTATTTCCAGACATATTCTTTTACATGTGGTCTACTGTGTGCTGTCGCACATTCACAAACCACTGATGTTTCTTCAGCTGCCATGTCAAATGCCTAACAATAACATAAAAGACTTAACTAAGATACTGCTTTTGTAAAGGTCTCTTCAACATTACTTTCTAACCTTACAATGTGTTCTTTTCACCCTCCCTTCAGATTCAGGCAATTACAAGACTTCCAGCTCAGTGCCCTCTTTTCCAGCTCCTGAGCAGACCCATCTCTCTCATCTTTTCCTCCTATGAAGGATATGCGAGTCCCTTAACCATCACAGCAACCCTTTGGTGGATCCCAGCAGTAGCTCCGTATGTCTCGCACTGGAGAGCACAGCACCAGTCCCCATCACTCCATTGGACATCTTTGTCATAAGGGCATGTTTTTGGCTCGTGGTCAACCTGTTGTCCACAAGGACCCCCAGAGCCTTTTCTCATAGCTGCTTTCCAGCAGGTGAACCCTGGGATCTGACAAAAACCAAAATTTTACTGCAGCTCATAGGAATTAATCTTTTTTTTTTTTTAGCAGAAAAAACACTTGCATTTAGCTATTCATTTCATAATACAGAATGACCTGTTTTTTGATTCTTCTTTTGGAATTGTTCTATGTGCTATGGAATAATATTAAAAATTGATGTTTGAGACAAAAAAAAAGTCACAAGTATCTGAAGAAAAGTTATTCCTCTAGACCTTTTTAACATACATGTAACTTCAGCAACTAACATTATTGTATCCTCTTTCTAAGTAAGCAAAAAAAAAATGCAAGTACAGGATTTTCTTGTACAGACCAAAGGGGAAAAAAAAAACAAAGGATGTTTTAATGTCAACTTAATGACAGTGTTAAATTGTACAAAAGCCCCATGAGATGCATTTTGTTTCTCATTCACCAAGTTTGTTAACACTTTTATTTCTATAGACATCTATGTTTTCTAATCATAAACACTTACTTTAATCATTAAAAATGTGGCTTGTTGGCTGTAGAAACTGTACAGAGAAATAATGTTTTAGAATACTAGAAGCACCTACTCACCATCCAATAAAGTTTCACTATATATTTTCCATAGCTATTGTACAGTGGCATGTGGTCGCTAGTAGCTTTACATAAGGCATAAATATGTTCCCATGGTTTCCAAGAAAGTGTGGATGTTTCACTAGTTGAAACCTTTTCATTACATATCCTCCAGGCCAAACAAATTTCACTGATAATCCATCTCATCAGCTGAAAAAAAAAACATAGAAATTCAAAAAGAAACAATATTTCTACTTAAAACTTTTAGAATGATTATATCAAATTATTCTACAATGATCAATGGACATAAAAGAGGTCCAGGTGTTACAAGAAGAAGAAACATAAAAGCAGTTACAGATTTATTCAACTTTTTCTTTCTTTTTCACAGTGTCTGTAACAACACAATACTATCCAAATGAGAATAGACACAACAAATTAGGCTGTCCATCCACCAAAAAAAATTTAGGACATTTCAAAGTAAATTATATTATACCAGATAGGGCTGTTAAAAATTAGTATCAGCTTCAATACTCAGTAAAAAAAATACTAAACTATTTTAAGTATTTATTTTTTTTTAATTTAAAATAAGAGTTTTAACAAATAATGCTCTTTCAAGTATGTGTCTTTCTAACACAAAAATTTATAATGTGTGCTATGGTTTCAATAGTATTACTAGACCATAATTTATAGAAACAAGAATGATAAGCTTTTATTACAGTGTATTTGCCCCAAAAACAAGCAATTCTGTGAATAGGAAAGTTTAGAGCATTCCTTTTTGGTTACTTCTTCCCATACAGTTTCTCTTACACTTAATTTTACATTTTCATTGAATCACTGAATTAAGTTGAATTTACGAAGAAGCATACAATCAGTAAGGCACTCACTCACATGCCTTGGTTCTAACAAATGTTTATTTTTTTCCCCTCAAATCTGTAGAAATTCTATGTCTTTGATACACCCATGCTAATCTGTGGAGAAGAAGGCTGGCTGGTTGGCAGAGACATTCATAAAAAATCAGGCTTACTAAGAACATAATTTCAGGAAAGCTACACTAAAAAGCAGAAATTCTCTCTAAATTGTCTTTTATTTTATATTATCTTTAGAGATTATCACTTCAGTAACAGTCTCCACAGTTCACAGCCTCTATGTTTTCTTAAGAAATCATATTTAGAAAACTATTTTTATTATATTGCTGTTTTATTTTTACAAATTCTAAAAAATGTAAACCGAATTTTACAAATCTACATGTTTTTTCATCAAAGATGTTTTTCCCTCTCATTGTTTTGTTTTCATTTAAGGAACCTGCCACAATTTGTTTATTCACAACAGAAATTTGGAGTGAAATATACCCTTAAAAAAGAAGAAATATAAAAAAGTGCATTTATGTATGTCTTCCTACCTCACTACAAAATATATGTTCATTAGCTGAAAAAAGGTCAAATGCGGTTTCATTTTTGACTACTGCAGGAACCTAGGAGAAAGTAAATTAGTTAAAAGCCCATTATCCACAAAATAATTAATGAACAGCAATGTTTAACAGTAGCTACATACAAATGTTAGACATATCAGACGTCAATTAAAAGGCTGTAATTTTGCAAGCCTTTTATCTGCTTTGGTATTTCTAAATAAATTCCCTTCAAATGCTGTTCTGAAAGCAAAAGAACCGTTATTTTTATTAGATGATTAAAAAGTGGTCCTCAGGATAATCTAAGTAAAACCAGTGTGTAAGAAGACCTTGAACATAAAGAGCTAGGGTTAGGAATCACAGGGAAGTTAAGTTGATTCAATGATTTGCTGTTTCTGAAAGAAGCAGTCTTACTCCTTCTACCCTGGCCCAGGTTTTAATTGCATCATCTCACACCTTATTCTTGCTCAGTGCTGGAATCTGCCTGACCCTGAAATGGTTATCTCAGATCTCTAAAACAGAAGTTTCATTCACTGTTTTCTTTTTTGCTGCCAGTTTCTTTCAAGTTTAGCAAGTCAACTGGCTCGTCAGAACTGGATGAGTGGAAGAGCTGATTCAAAAGAAGGGTTAGAGTGTAGGGCTGAAATCCTCACAGCAATTTCAATATCTTCGAGTGACAGAAACATGTTAGATGGGCTTAGACATCTTGTGATGTCTAATGAATACTTTCAACAAAAACAATATCTAATATGCTCCTTTCTCTTCAAATGCTGCCCTTTCATGTTCTATCTTCAGTGCAAACACTTCAAATTTCCTAAAAAGAGCCAAATGTACTATGCTTATATCTTATCTCTTGTCCTACTCAAAATTCTGCCAAATAACTTAAAGATACATATTTTATGTAAATAATTTATCTTCTTTGTATCTTGAAATCTTAAAAGTGAAACTAAGTAACTTTGGGTATTTTTTGACAAAAATCTGTTCATAATTGAAAACTTGTTAAACTATAAAAAATCAGTCTTAAGATTATGACAGATATATCAGGACTAAATCCTGGTTGTCAGCAAAATCATTATCTATCTCTCTTAACCAATCTAGGGTGGGATAGGGATGGAGGAAGAGAAAAACAAATGGAATGACTGAAGACATAAAAAAAATGAGCCCTCCACATGCCAAGGAGGATTCCAAGATATCAGACTCTTGAGTCCTTTAAGGGGCAAGGTTTTCCCTCTTCTCATTTTTCACATTTAAAAAATAAAGTTCATGTCCTATGTGAAATTAAACCATACAAGGAAATCTAAATCTTTTTCTTTTTTTTTTTCAAAAATCTTGACTTCTAGTTGACACTATTAAACATAGGACACAAACAGAACTTATTTTTTATGTCTTTTCTCCTAATAGAAAATTATGTTTCTCAGATATCATGTTTCTCGGATGTCAAAATATAATCTTGAATATTTTTAAGTAGATATAGTCATGTAAGAATTCAATTTTGATTGTACTAGTAGATATGAAGAAAGTCTCTAAGAAACTTTAAACTTCATTAAAATGTTTTCATAACTGCTACTACTGAATACAGTCTATTTTTTAATTGCAAGCAGTTCATATAATTACAGCTTATTGATCTAAACATCTGTACTCCTATTAGCTATTGGTAATCATGTTTGATTCTTTGCTTATCACATTAAATAGTTTTTTTCTTTTACAGTTGCTAGTAGATTAGGCAGCAACATGTATGATTAAACACTTTCATCACTTGAGATTTGCAATAGTTTTATAAAAACTTATCATACTTTTTGTAGCCATAGGTGCTTGATCCCCAAAATGTACCTGCATCAAAACAAGCATGAAAGTTTTTACCAACTCTTAAAGAAACTAAATGCTTTCTTGACAAGACTCCAAAGATAGATTTTATAATCTGTTTTTAACATAGATGCATATGTTTCCATGGCTTTCTGGGCTGCCATATCTCTTGCCCTCATCCTTCTGGTATTTCTATTCAGTCTACATATTTTGGCAGCATTTCTCATCCAATCTTTCAGTCTTGTCAAATAGTCTCCTGATTCTCCCTCTCTTTCCCCCATTAAAAATTAAACTTGGAGCTGCTCAGTGTATATTTAATAAAAAATGAAACTGACAGGCTGACAAAAGTAAAACTGACAGGACCGGTAAAATTGGAAGGGTGGTCAGAGTGCTTTAAAACTTTGGCATTTCATCTGAAGCAAAAATGCTTTAAAACTCCAGATTAGCACCAGAGATGCAGAGCACTCCAAACTTTTATATGGTAGACAGATTATATTCTATGTAATTTATGTTAGAAAGCAACTGAATAAGAGCTTTGTACAATTATAAAATGTTAAGAAATGTACAATTATAAAAAGGTTCCAGACAAGCACTGTCAAAGATGTGGAAATGTTCTGTATGCAGGCAGGAGAAATAAAAGTGTGAGGGGTGAAAAAGTACTGTACTTTTACTAAAGGTAATTCATGGTTTCTGGACAGATATTTACTTCAGAGATCTGCTGAAAGGATGTCTCAATTGGAATAAACAAATCTGTTTTGGGCTCTGTCACTTATATTTGTTTTGCCATAAAACTGATTTTAGAAGTAAGGAAACAGGGAAAACAGGAACACAAAGGAAAACAGGAGGGCATCTCCTTGTGCAGGTGCCTTCTAAATTCAAGTGGAAAAAAAAAGTTGAACAGAGTTAAAAGGATATGCTACCATGGGCATGTGGACTTAAAAACATACAAATGGCTTTGCCTATTGAAATTGAAAGGTAAAGTTTCTTACCTTATTTGTTAAAAACTCACTGGGACGTTTCCATGAATTCACTTTTAAGGACAATGGCAATTCTATTTTCCCTTCAGGATCCTCAAAGACAGGCTACATAAAATATGCATATACAAAAAATGAACTTCTTTAAATTAGTTATACTATTGGATCTTCCACAAAATTTGGAAATTTGAAATATTACATAATAATTCACTTAAGAGGAATAAAAATAGCACAAAAATGAACTAACAAATCTGTAACTCTGAATTGGACTGTGAGTTCTGGCTAGCAACTTGGATCAAAATCAACCATTTTAGAAAATTCTTTAGATCTGTATTCACATTTGATATGACCAACACCTTTAAGAACTCTTTTATACTTGTAAAGAGAGCAATGTGTCATATAGCTTGGTAGCTAAAGAACTGAATGATCTGATAAACAGGTCATAATGCTTTAATGCTAAATATTTTTACATTTTATCTGCTACAATAATGCCTGACAAATTGCCTGCTACAATAATGACCTAACAAATTAGCATTTGATTAACATTTAGAGTACAGCCCAAAGATACCAGGTGCAGTTATGGATCAGAAGAAAAACACAAAGGAACATTATCTGGAAAGTTAATGCAGCATAGAGCCATGAACTTGTAATTCAGTCAAAGGAGTTCTATGGCCCAAAGAGGCTACAAGTTTGGGATAAGAAAAAAGATCTACATATTTAAATACGTATGCTAAGATATACATAACACACAATAGTACATATGGAACAAGTATAAGAACAATGTAGAATTACATTTAAAATAGGAAAATGAGCATGGTAGTAGATGGATTTGAAATACCTCTTAATAATTAGAGTTTAAGAGTTTAAGAAATGCTTCTAGAATTTTTCTACTGTGCTGCATAAAACACATATATTCTTTAATGACAGTCAGTTTAAATGAGAAATAAAAATCCTGAGGAGATTTAAAAGTCTTGCAAAAGTTAGAAAGATTTACAGATTTCTCTGCATCCGGTAGGCAACGGCGCTTCGCAAAACAATTGTATCCCCTCAACTCACTCTCTGCACTAGAACTTCAGCCTGTATTTCACATGCCCCCAAAGTGAGTTGTAGGGAAAAGAAAACTTCAACATAAAAAACTTCCCATAAAAAAGCACTGCAAAGATGGATGCATTCAGCCTTTTGAGTCCACAGAAACTAGTGTCCAAAGAAAAGATTGCTCTACTGAAGGGCAACAATTCATTTTGTTCTGACATTCCCAGTTTTATTTATGATATGAAATAGGTTAGGGCCTTCCCTCTTTTTGACCATTAATGCTTTAATAGCACACACATATTGAAGTATTCATTTAAGAACTAACAAATAAATAATGAACAATATTTTTAGTTAATTAATCTAGGAGAGTAGGAAACTACTTATTGAAAATATATGCTTGAAAATTATTGTTAATCAGTAACAAATTATTTTGAAGTGTTGACAAGGTTATCATATTAAAGACAGGTTCCAAAATTAAGTAAAATTAATAAATTTGTGTCACACACTACTTACTAAAATAGGACTTTTTCGAGATTTTTCTTTCTCTTTTCCACTTTTTCCTGCATCCCATTTTTCTGCATTGATTTCTGCTTCATTCCATTCTGGCCAAATAGGAACTTTTGCTTTCTTTGACTCACCACTTGTACCTATTTGAAAAGACATAGCCCTCCTGGGACAAACAGAAGCATGAATAAAAATGAATACTAGACAGGTAAGGGAAATAGAAAGACTTTTAGTTCATAAACTATTCATGTTTTTAATGTAATTTAAAAAAATAGTGTTAATAATGTCTATAACTTTTTATCACTAAAATAAGCTAACCTATAGAATTGTTAGGCAGCATTATAAGGTGTCAGCTAGAGTGAGAATACAGCAGTTCCATCCCTTTACTGATGCAATCTAGGAGCAGATACAGTATGTGCAGGTTACATCTTAATCAAATTCTCCTAAACCCACAGCAAGCTTCAGATTTCATTCCTGAACGAGAAAGAGACTGCAGAGACCTGAAAAGCAACCTGGCACCCAAAACTGAGCAAAAGGGTTTAAATAAATCTTACTGCAGAAAAATTAAAATAAATATATCTAGTTCAGCTAGTCGGAAAAAAAAAAAAGACTCAGATTAGAATTCTCTCTTTAATACTCATCAGTGTCCTAGAATTCATATATGTAATAACTGAAATGTAATATCAGAGAGAGACTGGAACCTTAATTTACATAATATTTCTATTTTATTATATATAACAGCTAAGGATATTGTAACTCTCTCTTTCCTTTTCTTATATACCACACCTTTTCCATTTTCTTTTCAAATAAGCAGCAGCAGAATTCCTAAAAAGATTACCTTGAGATCTGGAAGATAACAAGGCATTGATCTATGACTACAAAGCTATTTTTGCAACTATGTGCCCAAAAGTATAACAAACCTTTTTAAAAATAAAAGATTAATTTCTTTATTAACTGATAACTTCAGGAGACCAATTTGAAAGAACAGATTCCTATTTTTTATGTTTGATAAGAGTTATTTAATTTTTGTCCCTATATTGCATATTGTGGCATGTGGATTCCTATTCTGTATAAAAAGGGCACCAACGATAATATATAAAGGCATGATCACATACATGTTGCAGAAGTAGAGTTTCTTCCTGACATTTCGGTGACTGCACAAAACACATAATTATTTCCATTCCGCATTTGCAAAACCACATTTGGAGCACTGTGCCCAATCTGGGGATCTCCAGTACAGGGCAGAAATGGACATATCAGAGCAAGTCTAGAGGAGGGGAAGAAGATACTGAGGACTGGAGCACATGAGATATGAGGAGAGGCTTTAGACAGTTGAATTTGTCCAGTCATAATAATTGTAAAAGTAGAATATGGTTGCTGGCTTCAGCTATCACTATAGAGAAGACAGTGCTGGGCTGGACAGCGGCAGGACTAGTGGCAACAGACACAAGCTGGAATATAGGAAACCCTGATTGTATATAAGGAATAAAATGCTCACTGTGATGGCGGCAAGCACTGAAACAGTTTTCTGAAAGGAGCTGTGGAGAAAGCACAAACTTAAACAGAGAAGGCCCTATGTAACCTTATTTAAGTTGTTCCTGTTTTGAGTGGTTTGACTAGACAACCTTCCAAGGCCCACTGACATTAAAATTATTCTGTGATTCATTAATACCTTGTAACTAGCAATGCTAAGGACAAACAGATGGGCAAAAAAAGATTCCTTACTGTTTAGTCGATAACTACTTTCATTCACACTACCAATAACTCTTACTGTAAGAAAGCTGTGAAAATTCAATACCATCTGTGCCTTCTGCAGGGTAAATAAAAAGTGTAGCTTCTTACATTCTAAAAAAAGTAGAAGGATGTACTCTCTGGAGTGATATTTTGTTTTCCTTTACCATCTTTGTTGACTCAGTCAAGTGTAATCAACCTCCAGCCTATCTCTATAATGTCTGATCTTTCATTAATCTGAAGATATCTTCTAAAGCATTTTCATGGAGAGTTTTAAATATATTCAACAACAATCAAGCAGCAAGTGGATATCCAAAAGTGTTTATTGGAATTTGTTTGGATTACTGAGTAGGTCTACAAGAGTACAGTTATTTCAAAGAATCTGCTGTGTCCACATTAACTGCATGTATGAAGAGCAACAAAGGACTGAGAATGAGTTGTAGCAATGATTTCATTACTCTCATGATATTTTGAATCTTTTTTTTGTTATCATAAGTATATGCAAGAAGTTACCAGAAGTTGTATTTTAATCAATGTTCAAAAAGACAAAGAAAAATTCTTACTTCTTCCTCAATTTGCTTATTTCAGATGAAATATGAAGGCATTTTTAAATAAATATTCAAGGGCTGCTTCTAATTATTTTATGTCTTTTTCTCCCCCTCCTTCTAAGTGGATGCATTTGGTCTTTTAAGTATTTATGGAAAAGCATGGAAGATTCAATCAATAATAAAAAAGATGTTCAGAAACCATTCCAGAAGAAAACTGAAAGTAAACGCAAAGTTTAGAGTCCATCATTAAAGGGTATATAAATACAACCCAGTGACTCTGGGATGGAAGGAAAAAAAAATAACCAATATCTCCCAGTGATAAAATTCAGGTTTTGTGTTATTCCATTTTAGTCTGTATTTACTACTCCTACAAGTTTTCTGCTGCATAAAAAAAAATATAAATTCCATGAAATAGTTTGGTTCAAGCCTGAGAAGCAACATTTCCTAATGGAAATTCATATGCTTTTGGAAAACAAATAATAATAAACAAACACACTTGCACATTTCCTTATTTATTTTCATTTCCCTCCTTTTTATACCAGAAATCAAGGAAGGACCTACCTAGCAAGTTATACTAGTATAAAAAATATATTCCAGTACAGAGTGACATTATAGAACATCCTAAACATTGACAGCAGTGTGGAAGAGATGGAAACAACCCTAGTTTTCAAAGAGAATGATTCAAAATTTTTCATGATATTTTTAGAAACATGTAAGTTAACCAGATTTCATATATAAACATGTGAATAAAGACAGCATAATTTATTTACATACTGTATTTGAGTTTAGTATTAAGAAGCTTCTTTATTACATGAATCAAATAATGTAATTCAATGAAAATTGTAATTTGACAAGGCTAAATGGTTCTTGGTATTTTATGCCCAAGCTAAAGGGCTTCATTATACAACAATGCTTTAAATGCCACTTCATCAGCAAACTTTTTAATCCTGTGCTAAACTATAAAGAAGAGTGACTTGCCAAGTGGGAGAAAGACTATGAAGTTGGCACTAATTCATCTCTGAGCAGATTCTCTAGGCAGGCTGGTCTACTGCCTTCCACAGAGTGTTCATATACTGCCAGGAGGGGAAATGGGGATAGGAAGGATGGACAAACACAAGAGGAGAAAACTGGGTATCACCTGAAACTTCATCTTTTGAGAGACCTTGGATTTGCTGAAGATACTGAAGAATTCCTTGGGAAACAGGGAATTCCCTGGGAATTCAGCTCCCAAAACTCCCAACTCCTTTGACTTTTATCGAGATGAGCAAATCTTGGACTTGTTCTCCCAATAATTTTGACCAGGCACATTTGAAACATATGAATTCCTCAGGGATTCCACAAAAGCCATGACTCTCCTTCATGGTTCCTGATCATTTATTTGCATATGGATATATCCTTTTTTTTTTTTCCTTCTGAAATCCTTGTCATTCATTGGGACACAGGTTGCAAAGATGATTCTGCTTTGCAGTTCTTTTTGTGAAAGTCTGCTTCGTGTTTATCTTCCCTAAGTCTTCACTGGTTTATTTTCTATTAAACCTTCTCCTTACGTTTTTGCATTTGTTAAGATCTGCTTTAGACCATATCATCTCAAAAGAGTTGTAGGAAGATTTTAATGATGTCTTCACATTCTTAGGACATAGTGCTGTGATCTCTAATTGGGGCTGAGATGTACACTTGAAACCAAAGTTTTCAGTGGCTTTATGAGCTGCTAAGCAGTTGAGCTATAGTTACTAACTACAGATCTATTCTTCACTAACGTCCAATGTGGAATAAAATATGTGTTTCCTTAAAGCACATTTTGGAGAATGAAAAAAATGCAA